>MIQA02023492.1:0-28588 GCA_001887855.2 Sclerospora graminicola
TATCAGGCAGCACAGCTTTTCGCGGCCGAAAAGGACCCAAAAAGGTCCTGGACAGAGCATTTCCTGTACCTGGTTGCGTTGGCCCGTGAAAGTGATTCGAACGAACGCTTAATTGTGGAAAATATTGTTAAGTTTGCGGCCCCAAGGTTGAAAATTGCGTTGATGGTGCGGTACAATCCGCAAAGACAAGACCACCTGCAGCACGCCCAGGAATTGATATCCTGGGTGCAAGAACTGGTCGATGACGCTTACAAGCTTAAGCGACCGGGTTTTGGACGACCCGCGGTAAACTCGATAAATGAGCAGGGTGGCAAACGTGTCTGTTATGGTTGTGGGCTCGAAGGGCACATAAAACGAAATTGCCCGCAACAAGAGCCCAAGAAGGGCCATCACAGGAACGAAAGACGCGGGCGGCAGGGCCCCAAGGATAACAAAAGACGTTTTGTGCTGTCTACGAGCGAAAGCGCGGAAGAAGATGCCGAAAAAGCAGTTTTCGGTGATGATTTGTGGATTGTGGACAGTGGGGCGAGTCGCCACCTAGTTTCAGACGAAAGTCTTCTGGAGGATGCGCGTGAATGCGGTCAGGAAGACGCATTAACCCTTCCAGACGGTGGGTCGCTACAAGTGACTAAAGTTGGACAAGTCACACTGCGCGCAAGTGATGCTACTACAAGAAGCGTCAAGATTACGCTTACTGAGGTTTACTTTGCGCCGAAACTGGCGAAAAATCTCATATCTTTGGGTTGCTTACGAAAGAAAGGCTGCATCTTAAGAGATAACGGAAAAAGAATGGAGTTAGTTTTTCGAAACCAAGTTTTGTTTGATATTGAAGTTTATGGTTCTGTTTTTGTGGCTCATCTGCGTGCAGACAAACCATTAAATTGCAGTAAAACGTTTACAAACATGGTTATGAACGTAGCCCAAAGTGATGTAGGAGACGAAGTGCAAGAAGGCACCCTACATCACTTCCATGCACGGCTCGGGCATATTTCTTACGACGCAGTTGAAAAATTGGCCCGAGACCCGCGGTCAGGCATTAGAATTACGGACCACTCGCGTCCTAACTGCCTGACCTGTGCAGAGGGCAAGGGATACAAGACCAAACAGCCAAAACAAGATTCCGGAAGGCATGCACCAATCAATCGCGTGGGTGGGGTGATATGCAGTGATTTGAAAGGCCCAATAACCCCACGCGATCGGCGTGGAAACAGATATCTCGTAGTGTTTGTAGATCACTACAGCAATTACGTGCGAGTTTTTGCGGCACGAACGAAAGACCGTGCCGCAAAAATGTTTGAACATTTCTTGGTTTGGTTTGAACGCGAATTCGACTGCCGCATCCACGTCCTGCGCACTGACGGCGGAGGAGAATATCGCACGGTCGATTTGTTCTGCAAGCAGACGGGTGTGCGGCGTCAAATTACCGAGGCAGGCACACCGGCGTCAAACGGCAAGGCCGAACGGATGAACCGGACCATTTTTAACATGGTCCGGTGCATGATCTTTGGGTCGGGTGTGCCCTTAGTTTTCTGGACGGAGGCGGCGGAGTATGCCACGTACATACTCAACCGCAGTCCGACCAGAGCAAATCCGGGAGGGCACCCCCGATCCAAGTTCTTACGAAAAAACCAACAAATATTGGAGATATCGCGGTTTTTGGATCCCCGTGCATGGTGTACAGGGATCCGCGGTCGAAGTCGCTTGCGAAACACGCCGAAAGGGGCTTGATTCTGGGAAAAAGCGACGAAACGAAGGGGTACAAGGTTTTGCTACTGAAGGATCGGGTCGTAACGACCACAAGACACGTCACCCAGATTGAAACCCTGAGTGACGCTGCAAACCAGCAAATTGCAAAGCTATTGGGCGACCCCGAGGAAGGGGCACCCGTATGTGAAACGCGCCCGAAAATCGCAGAGACTAAAGAAGACGGGTCGACCGGGCGTACCAAGGAGCGAAAACAAGCTGAGGTGCGGAAATCGGGACGTAAGGTAAAGGCGCACCGAAGGCAGCAGCGCTCCAAAAACCGAGGCAGAAAGGAAAAGCAAAGGGAAAGTCCCGGGACCGGGTAGGCACCTCGGAATCAAACGATACCGAAGGTGCCTCGGCAGAACAGGAACCGGGTGAAGTGACCCCGGCTGTTACAAGTGACCATGGAAGCAATCTTTTATGTGCATTTGCGGCTGTAGAGTCGGGTGCAGACGAAAGTCGTGCAGCGGCATCTGAACCCGACCCTACGAACTATTTCGAGGCCCACAAGGGCAAGTTATCTCGTGAGTGGAAAGAAGCGGAAGATGCAGAGTTACGGTCTTTGGAGGAGCTAGGAACCTGGAAAGTTGTACGAAAAAGAGATGAAAAGAAGCCCCTGCCCACAAAGTGGGTATATAAGACAAAATTAAAGGCCGACGGGACTGTTGAGCGCCGAAAGGCTCGGCTCGTAGCCCGGGGCGATCGCCAAATTTTTGGCGAAGATTATTTCTTTACGTTCTCGACTGTACTGGATCTAAATAATGTTAAGATGATTTTGGTTATGGCAATCATCTGGAAGGTGCCTGCACGGCACGGTGATGTGCCCAGTGCCTATCCGAAAGCGTCGACCGAAGAAAATTACGAGATACATTTAAAGGTGCCCAAGGGCATGGAAGTATCGAAGGAGAAACTCGAGGAGTTAGGTGCGAAGACCGAAAACGACGTGGTATTGAAGTTGGAAAGGAACCTCTACGGACTGAAACAGGCAGGGCGTCTCTGGTACGAATTGCTAAGAGACACCCTGGTGAAACTAAAGTTTATGCAGTGTCTCACTGACACTTGCATTTTTGTTCGAAATGACGACAGTGGTTCGGTCCTAGTGGGGGTCTATGTGGACGACCTACTAGTGACCGCCACTGATGAAAGTTTGGTTGAAATTTTCTTTGCGGAAATGGCGATTTTGGAATTGAAAGACCTTGGAAAGGTCGAAATTTTTTTGGGTATGCGGATCGGAGGAGATCCGGAGAGCGGTTATTGGATTGACCAAGAGATAACGATTAATGAAATGTTGGAAAAACATGGATTAAAGGACGCGAACATCGTGAGGACCCCGATCATGGAGGAAGAAGCTCCTGAAAGTTCGGACTCACGTTTGACGGCGATCAAGGATGGAAAAACCCCCACGATTAGGGAATTTCAATCGTTGGTCGGCAGTCTACTGTGGATCTCACGGTGCTCGCGTCCGGATATTGCATTTGCGGTGCATAAGGTGACCCGAAGGACCCATGCACCGACCTTTTTCGATTTCAAGATGGCAAAACGAGTCGCGAGGTACCTCAAGGGTACAAAGACTCTCAAGTTACATTTGAAACATGATGATGGCGAAGCTATGCCTGTGCGCATAGTTAGCTACAGTGACGCGGATTTTGCGGCTGACAAGGCCGACCGCAAGAGCATCAGCGCAAGCGTAATTTACGTGAATGGTATTGTGGCAGGATGGAGCTGCAAGAAACAAGGTGCAGTTGCGCTCTCGACAGCCGAGGCAGAATTCGTGGCTGCCGCTGTCGGTGGAAAACAAGCGCTAGGAATAAGGGAATTGCTTGGCGAGATTGGAATAAATTCACGGGCGCCGATTGTCTTAAAGATAGACAATCAGGCTGCAATCAAGCAATTGTTAAGTGAAGCGAGTGCCGCGAGCACGAAACACGTCGACGTGAAGCTAAAGTTCGTGAAGGATTACACGAGGAAGGGCAGGATGAGACCTGAGCACGTTTCGAGTGCTGATATGGTGGCTGATTTTCTGACAAAAACATTGAGCGCTGCGAGGATTGGAGAGTTACGAAACCAGATTGGATTGATTTAAGTTTTTCTTTATTGATTCTTATCGGTTGTGGATGGAACTAGTTGGTATCACTAAGCTGGATGGTATGGAGTGAAGTTACTTACCTGTGGTGATGTGGAAAATTGCATGTGGTTGCATGGAGGTCCCGGAGTTTTGGAAGGAGTGTTGGAATTACGAGTTGATTTTCGATGAAAATGAAATTCCAAGTTAACAAAACAGCGTGGACCACTGCATACAAATTTTAGGTTATAAAGTACGATTTAGCACTTAATAACTTAATAATACATTTATTACATCTTTTACTTACAACAACACAAGCGACTGACTTCTGGTGGTAGTGCGGTGCGGAGCGCCTCTACCAACTGACTTAAACGCTAAGTAGAAAAACAGGGTCGCCAGTAATTTCTGACCGGATTGCAGGCACCGGGCGCTACATTGCTGGTGCCTGCTACTTTACGCTAAGACTACTTTTCCTACATTTTAAAGATTTATAGGGTTGAAATTCTGATATCTCAACGGTTAAAACCTACTTTTGCCAGCCCATTGAATTCAAAACCTAATGCAAACCTATGCTTGCCAGCCCTGATATAACTCCACGTTTCGGTGGATATCCCCAGTAGGGTTCTAAAACAGGTTTTAGTACCGGTAGTACCAGAAAGTTTGCTTTAGTGTATTTGAGGCTGGGGTTTTATTCAGTGGGGGGGGCAAATCGAGGGATGGGGTAATAAAACAGGTTTTACCGTACATTAAGACGTTTCTTGCCCATGTCTGTGATCTTCCAATTTCCACTGCCAGCGTCACCCAATCAGTCACGGTGCGAGGTGCCGGTGCTGGTGTTCGGTTAAGTGTAGTTCTCTTTGGGCCAAATGTCGCATCGGCCTCCTTGTTCGGGTCCGCATCTCTTCTCGCGGTCATCGATCCGCCACTTGCAACCTCAAGATCATTTCCAGTTGCACGATGGAACATTTTCTCGAAAGATCTTGCAGTGCTCTCATGCACTTTCGTCGGAAGCTCAACAATCACGAGACGCCCATCATCAAGGGCGAGAAATCGAAGTGATATCCGCAGCCCTTCGCCGTTGATACATGCGTATCTATACTTTTAGTGGCAGACAAAGAAAACCGGTCTACTACGGTTTTCTCTCCCCCTCCCCCGCTTCCTTTCCCATTTCAAGAAAGAGAAAAATGAGCGCGTACTGCGACTGGGATTCGTTTTATTCGTCCCGGCCAACATCAACAACTGCTGCCAGCATGACGACTGCGAAAACTGCCGATGAAATTCGTGGCGTCATGGATGCGCTGCAGCTTGATGTGGTTGCAAGTTATTTCGATCAAGATGACGACGAAATCGACCCCTATGTCGTTTGTGAGGGAGTTTCCGTTGATGCATTCAATGAGTACGTTGAAGACGGTGAAGGACTGCGGATTGCGCTCCGATTTCTCGCCCTCTATGATGGGCGTATGGTGATTGTCGAACTGCCAACCGAAGTGCATGAGAGCACTGCAAGATCTTTCGAGAAAATGTTCAATCGTGCAACTGGAAATGATCTTGAGGTTGCAAGTCGCGGCTCGATGACCGCGAGAAGAGATGCCAACCCGAACAAGGAGGCTGATGCGACATTTGGCCCAAAGAGAAATACACTTAACCGAACACCAGCACCGGCTCCTCGCACCGTGACTGATTGGGTGACGCTGGCAGTGGAAATTGGAAGATCGCAGACGTGGGCAAGTCTGGTGCAAGCTGCCGAGTGGTGGAGCAATTACACTGGAATCCAGTATATCCTGCTCTTGAAAATCAGTCCTCAAGGTGTTGAAATGCGATACGCGCTTTATGATATCGCCGTACTTGGCATTCTACCACCGCCAACGGCAAGTGGAACGTTTCGACAACGGACCAGAGGTCAACCAGCTGTGAATGTCTCCTTCGACATGCGCCGAATTTTATCGATCCCCCCGAATGCAGCTCTTCCACCAGGCGTGAGCCCAATAGCTCGAGTCGATCTGCGCATCGTCATGAATCTTGTCATCGATAGTCTTGAATAGAAAAAAAGCACTGCCATCGATTCATGCCGTTCTGCTGCCACTAGTGATGCTTTTGTCCATAGATTCATGCCTTTCTGCTGCCACTAGTGATGTTTTTGTAACACTTCCGAAGTATTCAAAACTATTTTTGGACCCGTCAGTTTTGGATATGATCATGTGATGGTGGTCTTGACAATATCACTTAGGCAATGGAAATCCTTGTATCGATTTATAGCTGTTGATATTGGCCGTCGTCTTCCAAGTGAAGATGGTGCCACCACATATGGCGAGAAGTTGTTGCAACCGTTGATACATACGGCTATGGGCACAGTATCGCAAGGCTGATCTTCAATCTAATTGTTATTAAACATTTTATTTTGATCAGCTTCAATATACGCTACCTATTCAAAATCAATCATGAGTGGCTTTTTCTCCAATAAATAGACCAAGCAACACGCTTACGATGCAATAGTGATTTTGTTCAAGGCAAGAAGCTGAAGGCACTTATTCAACACGAATCGTAAGCACTGATTCCCTTGCCAATTTGTTTCAGCAAATGATGGCGAAGAATCGTGAGTACGACTATGATCAAATCACCAAGAAGCTAGTCAAAGGTCCCAACGGGCCTCCTAAAATCATCAAAGGTGAAACAAATGAAACTAGTAAGAAAAAGCATACCTACGTCCCAATATGGAACAGCCTACTGAACCAAAACAAGGACCCGAGGGTTTCTACAGTGGAGTAAATGATGTTGCGCACGAGGTAGTCAATACTCGAGCATACGTTAAAGATAAAGAAGTCTTTCTGAGAGGTGGTGGATGACCACGTTCTGAAGTATCTAAACAAGCAAAGAGAGTTTAGAATAGAAGACGTCAAGAATTGGCGGACAAATTTGCTGCCAAAGTTATGGAAGAATCAGTAAAACTTTTGAAACCAAAACGAACTGTAACTCCTCCAAATAAATCTCCCACTGACAAACGAGCGACAAAAAGAGCTGCTAAGCGAGCTGAGGAGGAGCCTTCGCTTACTCGACAACTATTTCAAGAATCGGATGACCCGGATAGCGGTGATGACGAAGAAATAAAAGAAGAGAATGTTGAATTTGGGTGTACTTTGCGATGAAAAGACACAGTCGAAATTCATTGGGCGAAATTACAGTGGTTTCCTTTATATACAGATTTCAAGTTAAAAAATTTATGTTAGGATTTTTTAACACTACATAATACACTTTTCAATTTACGCTAAAGAACGCAGGCAACTTTCGACCTAAGCACTCCTCGGTATACTGGTACTAACAGACCAGTATACCTCGCATACGCATACACCCCCAGTATACACTTACCGGTTACTGGCGGGTACAAGTAGAAGTGAGCTTTTCCTACAGGTTATGAGCCCAAGGTTCACGGGGCTAAGGTCATTTTAAAAACTACAAGTCTGAATTTCCTGATTTTTGGTTAACACCAAGAATTATTTGAAAAGTCCCCATTCGAAAGGGTCAATTTTCACTAAGTCTTCATTGTTGAAGAACTACGCTGTGAATTCACGTATTTTGGAGTATTGTGGTTTCAATTTTTAAGTTCATTTTCGTGGAATTCACGTTCTCGATTTCTTTTTCGTGGAATTCACGTTCTCGGCTTTCTTTTCGTGAAGTTCACGCTCTCGGTTTCTTTTTCGTGGAGTTCACGTTTTTTCGTTCAGTTTTCGTGGAGTTTACGTTCTCTGTCTCTACATGGAGGAAGACAAAGGAGTAGCGCCGGTGGCCAATGTGGCAGCGCTATTGGAGTACGTCAAAAAGCTTGAAGAACGCGTAGAGATAATGGAAGACGAGCGTTCGACGCCTTCTGCCCCCAGTACATCGCCGGGATCGAAAAAGGACTCGCCCATGGCAGAAGAAAGAAGTGTGTTCAGGGAAACGGTTAAGAATTATGGGCCGTTTGGACAACGAATGACCATCAATGACCTCAGTGCCGAAGATGGAATAGAAAGAGGTGGTGCAGCACGTGCCGGTGCACCTAATGTACACCAAGGTCAGGCGGCTGGAGTAGCGCCGCAAAGAGCTGCAGGTGGTAATGTACCACCTGGATGTTACGTTCCCCAAAATTTTGGCCCGCCTGGGGGCATGAAAATACCAAGGTTGATGATTCAAAATTTTTCGGGAGTGGAAGTGTACCCTGGACTTGGAGCGGGTTTCAAACAGTGGGCATATCTCTTCATAGAAGCTGTGGAGATTGCCGAGTTGTCGTCTGGATTTACATGGACTGAACGACTAAAAGTAAACAAGCTAGGCGAACATCTGGAGGGTGTGGCGGCAAATTATTTCCAGGCGAATATAGCAACATGGTGGCAAATGTCACCACAGCTTTATTTCGTCCTGGACCAGATGTTAAACGCTTTCAAGGTCAACATTACACGACACCAGGCAGCACTGATGTTTGCGGCTAAAAAAGACCCGCACAGAACGTGGACGCAACATTTTTTATATCTGGTATTTTTGGCTAAAGAGAGCGGCTCGCACGAGCAAATGATAGTCGAGAATATTGTGAAGCATGCAGCCCCACAATTGAGATTAGCGTTGATGATACGCTATGATCCGAAACGACAAGATTTTATGATGCACGCTCAAGAACTTGTCGCCTGGGCACAAGAACTCGATGAAGACGCCCACAAGAACAAAGTATTCGGCAAAAATACGGTGAACTCTGTCGAAGAACAAAAACGAAAGCGAACGTGTTTCAACTGCGGTATGGAAGGTCATATACAAAGACACTGTCGACAGAGTGGAAAAAGACCGCAAAATAAACGTTACGAACGAAATGGAAAACGTCAAAATGATGGAAACAATGAAAAACGATTCGTATTGTCGACCATTTTAAACGATGGTACGAACCATGAAGCAACAAGATGCGACATTATGTCAAACGAAGAAATCTGGATTGTCGACAGCGGCGCTAGTAGACATTTAGTGTCGAATGCAGAGGCATTAGACAACGTACGGAACTGCGTCGAAGGAGAAAACATGACGCTTCCGGATGGAGGAACACTGGAAGTTACAAAAGTCGGAAGTGTGACACTAAAGAGTGATTTTTCTACCATAACGCTCACGGAGGTGTATTTTGCGCCAAAACTTACAAAGAATTTGATTTCACTCGGATGTCTCCGAAAGAAGGGATGCGTATTGACAGACAACGGAGAAAACATGTATCTCATGTGCAAGAACGAGATTATGTTCGAAGTCAATGGTTCTGGATATGTTTTCACTGCAAATTTACGTACTGCAAAGGAACCAGACACAGCACAAGTATTTTCAGACATGGTAATGAGTGTGGTGTCGCAAAACTTGGATGACGACTACCAAGAAGGAACCCTGCACCAATTTCACGTGAGGCTAGGTCATTTAGCCTATGATACCATTGAAAGATTGGCGAAAGAACCTGCATCTGGAATTAGACTTACAGATCACCGCAGGGCAAATTGCCTCACGTGTGCGGAAGGGAAGACCACAAGAACAAAACAACCGCAAAAAGATTCGGGTCGAAACGCGCCAATAGACCGTATTGGTGGCGTTATATGCAGTGACTTGAAGGGGCCTATCACGCCAAGAGATAGGCGTGGAAATAGGTATCTCGTGGTATTTATTGATCATTTCTCCAGTTACGTACGTGTCTTTGCTGCAAAAACTAAAGACCAGGCAGCAAAGATGTTTGAACATTTCGTTATTTGGTTTGAACGTGAGTTCAATTGCCGCGTTCACGTTTTGCGAACTGATGGAGGCGGTGAGTACCGCAATGTAGACCTCTTCTGCAAGAGAACGGGTGTCAGAAGACAAATTACGGAAGCTGGAACTCCAGCTTCCAATGGCAAAGCAGAACGAATGAACCGGACTATATTTAATATGGTCCGGTGCATGATATTTGGATCGGGTGTTTCGCATATGTACTGGTCTGAAGCGGCGGAATACGCCAGCTACATTTTGAACAGAAGTCCGACAAGATCGAACCCGAGACGTGCATCCCCGATTGAAGTTTTAACGAAGAAAAAGACAAACGTGACGGATATCGTAGTTTTTGGCTCGCCGTGCATGGTTTGGCGTGACGCCAAGAGAAAATCACTTGGAAAACGCGCTGAAAGAGCGTTAATCTTGGGTAAAAATGACGAAACCAAGGGCTACAAGGTTCTTCTCATGAAAGATCGAGTAGTAACTACAACACGTCACGTCAGCAATATCGAGACGCTTTCGGACGAAGCGAATAGAAAAATCATACGTGCGCTCGAAGGAGCGAGTGCAGATGAACCTCCTGAATACGAAAGCGAGGAAAATCAAAGTGAACAAGTTATGGAACGTTCCCCGGATGCGAGTGACGATGGTACGAGTGAACAAAGAAACGAAACTGATACGGCGACAGCACCAAGAAAATCGGGCCGTAAAGTGAAGAAAACATCCAAAGCTATGGCTCAAATGGCGAAGAAGTCAAGGTCGTACACAAAGAAGCAAAGTTTCGAAGAAGGAGAACAAAAAACGGGAAGTAAAGATGAAGAAAATTTACTATTTGCGTTCGCGGTATGTGATACGATTATTACGAATGATGGAGAGACAAATTCGGAGCCTGACCCCACCAACTACAAGGAAGCGCACCAAGGCAGTCAAGCAGAAAAGTGGAGTCTGGCGGAAAAAGCTGAAATTACAGCTTTAGAAGACCTGGGAACTTGGAAGATTATCAAGAGAGACGCACACAAAAGACCACTACCGACAAAATGGGTTTACAAAACCAAGCGTAAAGCCGACGGAACCGTGGAACGATACAAGGCGAGACTTGTAGCGCGGGGCGACAAACAAGTTTTTGGGGAAGACTATTTCGTCACATTTTCGACGGTGATGGAAATCAGTAATATGAAAGTGATACTGATAATGGCACTCATATGGAACGTGCCGGCAAGACACGGGGACGTACCTAGTGCGTACCCTAAGGCTAAGGTGGAAAACGACTGTGAGATTCACCTGAAGATACCACAAGGAATGGAGTTATCGGTGGAAACATTAAAAGAGTTTGGTGTTACGTCTTCGAAGGAGCTAGTTCTCAAACTTGAACGAAACCTATACGGTTTAAAACAAGCAGGACGTTTGTGGTATGAATTGCTGCGTCGAACACTTCTCGAAATGGAATTCGTTCAATGCTTGACGGACACGTGCGTTTTTGTACGAAAAAACAATTTTGGAACGGTTCTCGTTGGCGTGTATGTGGATGACCTGTTGGTGACAGGATCTAACGCATCACTAGTGGATGATTTTTTTGAAAGCATGAAAATTTTAGAGCTTAAGGACTTGGGAAATGTTTCGAAATTTTTGGGAATGAGAGTGGAAAGAAGTTCCGAGCACGAGTACCTGTTGGATCAAGAGTTAACGATTGAAGATATGCTAAAGAAACATGGTTTGAGCGAGGCAAATGCAGTGAAGACACCAATTTCGGAGATTGAAATGCATGATGAATTGAATGAAATGCTACCGATGAAACCTCAAGAAAATTTGCCTACGATAAAAGACTTCCAGTCTTTAGTAGGAAGCCTGTTGTGGATATCTCGAGTCTCAAGACCAGATATATCTTTTGCCGTGCACCGTGCTACACGGCACACGCATGCGCCTACTCTTGCGGACTACAAAGTGGCGAAGCGCATCGCAAGATATTTAAAGGGCACACAGAGGCTAAAACTGAGTTTGAAGTCGGAAGAAAGTATGAAATTGATGAAATTGCCATTGGAAATTGTGAGCTATAGCGATGCGGACTTTGCCGCTGATCGTGAAGACCGCAAGAGCATCAGTGCCAATGTTATTTTCGTGAACGGTGTGATAGCTGGGTGGAGCTGTAAAAAGCAAGGTACGGTAGCCTTGTCAACTGCAGAGGCCGAGTTTGTAGCTGCTGCGGTGGGAGGAAGAGAAGCGCTTGGATTACGAGAGCTTTTCGAGGAAATTGGGGTGGAATCAAAAGCACCAATTATCCTAAAAATCGATAATCAAGCTGCCATAAAGCAGATGCAGAGTGAGGCGAGCGCTGCCAGCGCAAAACACGTTGATGTAAAACTGAAGTTTTTGAAAGACTTTGCGAAAAAAGGAGTGGTCAAGCCGGAACACGTCGCGAGTGAAGACATGATCGCTGACTTGCTGACCAAAACCCTACATGCGCCAAGAGTTACGGAATTGAGAAAGAAGATTGGTTTGAGATAAGTTGCCTACAACTTTATGATGGTTTTGCGACTACGAATATGCATGCGAATTGGAAATCTGAATTGATTTACGTTGATGTGGAGCCCCGGTAATCTCGGAAGGAGTGTTGAATTTGGGTGTACTTTGCGATGAAAAGACACAGTCGAAATTCATTGGGCGAAATTACAGTGGTTTCCTTTATATACAGATTTCAAGTTAAAAAATTTATGTTAGGATTTTTTAACACTACATAATACACTTTTCAATTTACGCTAAAGAACGCAGGCAACTTTCGACCTAAGCACTCCTCGGTATACTGGTACTAACAGACCAGTATACTTCGCATACGCATACACCCCCAGTATACACTTACCGGTTACTGGCGGGTACAAGTAGAAGTAAGCTTTTCCTACAGCCTCTAACCGAGGTGACTCAAGCAGAGGTGAACTTTTCCCTTAAGATCTCATTTTATCATTTTGTTTTTTACCTTCCCGGGTCGGTGGGCTATCTTTATTTCGAGGGCAAAAATGGCTTCGAAGAAAAAGGAGCTAGTCAAATGTGCAATGACGATGATAGGATATATTTTTTAGCGCCTGGATATTTGTTGCTAAAGATTATAAAAATATAGGGCTATTGTATTTGACATAAAAATACGCGCAAACAAATTTGTTGATTTGGTCGTGTCTTCGAATGTACCTAAACCGGCATTCTGCGCATTATTGTTGGGTGAAAACCCACTACATGTATGGGTTGCTATGGCTCACGCCGTTGCTACATTGTTATGAAAGACATAAAATAGCATACTTACTACAAATTTCACAACGGTGAAACGAGCTGGCTAAGTTGATCCATGCTTTTAGTGACTGCGAATTCGAGGAAACCTAGAATGCAGAAACATGCTAAATATACTTATGGACGCCTATAGAGCAATTGAAGGTAAAAGATATAAGTATAACCATCCGAAACGAAGAATATGTCCAAGAGCTTTTTATGCTGAAGACTCTGTTTTCAAGGGATGTGCCACAAGAACAGAAGCTACACACGCACCAGAAAACTGGGTGCTACCACTTACAAATTTATACACTTCTTCTAAAAAAGAAGTGACTTCAAAAAAACTTTGTCCATCCTATCATATACTTAGTACAATACATCCATAATTTTCATGTTGCAACTTCTACATTCCTATTTCTTATTTAAGCTGAAGTAAAGTACTATATCACTAGAAAAATCACAAGGTGACGAAATGGCACCAAGTCATCCGCCCCAGCCGCATTGTTGTGACAGCAGCGAATCGTGAAATGCTTGGAAAAAAAGGTTCATTTTCCGCAACTTTTCATTGGATCTTACAGGAATCTGTTTCAGCAAATCCCTGCTGTCACTCGAAGGGCGACATCTGGAATGCTATGGACGGAGCTTTTGGACCGCGTAGCACGGACATCTATGCTATAAAATATGCAGATACTGTGACTTGGACTTTCGCTACAAAAGTTTGTATACCAGAATTGGTCAGGCTTTCTCAGTCGAGCGAACTGCCTCTAACTACCGCAACATGTGCCTAGTGGCTGATACCGTCAGACGACATTCTGCGGTGGTCCGTTGAAAAGCGGCAGGTCGAACCAACTTCTTGGTAATCTTTGGAGAATTTGTGGTTAATTAAAATGACGACGAAGCAGGTTACGAGAAGCTTGCGAATATCACACGAAGCCCAAGAAGTTCCCAGTAGTGACACAGACGTTGGTGCTGATCCCAGTAGTGACACAGACGTTGGTGCTGTTCCCAGTAGTGACACAGACGTTGGTGTTGTTCCGATGACTGTGAACATGTCAGTTCTCTCCAACGCGACCAGCTACATCGACGAAAGCGGTGTGGGGCATGTCAAGACGAATAGTAGTGCCGATTGGTCGAACGTTTTATCTAACGGCTCCACCGTGCACATTATACACCAAGGATCCGGTTCCAACAAGGAGATTCTAATCGTCCCTATTACTCATCTAGCGGACGGCAATCTTACAGGTAGTAACAGAGACTCAATGTCAGGAAGTGGCAGCAGAATAGACTCTGCCAACAGTGCGTCTGGAGGGTCCACTGACGACAACACCGAAGTTGTAACCTACACGGGAACAGATTCGACTATTCTCGTTATCGTGGGCTCGGTGTTAGCCCTCGTTGCCATGGTCACAGTGCTTGCCGTGGCGGTATACGGCCGGAGAATTCGACGACGAGCAGGCTCTGACGTGTCTAATAATGACGAACCTTTCATTGTAGGCTCTCTGCCCCACCAGCCCGTTCCACCGCTCAGTATGTTAGACACAGACATGACACCGGACCTATGGGTCGAGGGCCAATACCAGTACTCGCCCAATATGAGTCGTTTGCAAGACTCTCTTAATGGCACCGCCATTTTGTCCGATAATAACACGACTTCGACAAACCATCGCCTTACAGTTGATGCCTATTCGTCTAGTCGTCGAGGTTACCGTGGAAATACTCGAGCTGATATAGGACGTGACCAAAATCAATATGGTACGCGTAACCGTACTGATTGTGACAATAATATGCGCCCCAATGGCAGTCGACGTGGCTATACTGGGCGCCGAGATAATAGCGCACGACGGGATCGTAGTGCTCTGGACGATATTTCGGATCGAGGTCGACGCCGAACAGGAACAACTCCCATTGTGCTATATGAAGAAAAAGATTCGATTGAAGAAAACAAGACAAGTTCAAACAGGAAACATCGTCATACGCGATCATCGTCCCCATCTCAACAACAACGTCAACGTCAACGATATCAACAAGAGCAACAACATCGCCGTCGTGAAAAGCATGGTTCTAGACGAGATAGATAACTAAAGTACAGTAATTCGGATATAAAGTTACTTTCAACTAACAGTAACGTTACTACAGTATGTACTTACATTTGTACCACTACTGTGGTACTCACTCTTTTATTGATTGGCACCCATTTGCTAACTCAAACTGTAGCCATGACTCAAGGTCAAAACGCAAAGTATTCGGTAAGCGAGCTCGTGACGAAAGCCGAGGAGCTCGTAGATCAATGTCAGCCGGAGTTAGCGATACAATTCTATGAAAAAGCGTTACTTCAGGACCCAACTAATGTATCACTGCTCGATTCAATTGGAGAATTGAGTACGGAATTGGACGATCCAGCGCGGGCCTTGTCAGCTTTCCAACAAAGTGTGTCACTAGCTCCGACTGTAAATCCAGCCAAGTATTTTTATCTAGCCCAGCTAGTGACAGGCAATGAGGCGGAGAAATACACGACACAAGGCATTGAATATTTGCAACAAGAATTGCAGCAACATGCCGATCCTCATACGCCCGATGCACTCGCCATTAAAAAGCAGATTTGTGACGCGTTTTGTGCATTGGGTGAACTTTACATGACAGATTTGTGTGATCACAACGAGGCAGAAACTCGTTGCGAGGCTTTTTTCCAAGAAGCCATGAAGTTTGACGTTGGTTTGCCTGAGCCGACGCAAGCTCTGGCCAATTTGCGCCTTGTGCAGCAGAATAAACAAGCAGCTGATACACTACTGAACGAGACGTTTCGTCGTCTTAATGAAAATTGTACCGATGAGAGCTTGCCATCTTTGGAATTCCGAACAGCGACGGGTAAGATGCTGATTGAGGTCGAGAGATACGAACAAGCATGTGATGTGCTGGAAGGAGTGATGCAAGAAGACGACGAAAACGCTGAACTCTGGTTCCTTGTTGGCACGTGCTATCGCGCCATGGATGATTTACCCAACGCGCTTGAGTTTTTCGAGAAATGCTACAAGATGCTTAATAAACTCAAAAAAGAGCTGCGTGATGAATTTTATTTGCAAGATCACCTCGAAAGCGTTGTTGAAACCATTGCTGAACTGAAGAGCTCAATTGCTAACCGATCTCAAGAGCTTGATGAGGAGAGTGAAAGTGATGAAAACGACCCCGAGACAGGAGGACAGCACGATGTCGAGATGGAAGAATGAGCAAGCGCATGTACATGCATTTAGATTCCCCATAATATACAGTAAGTTTGAAAATGCTCCCTCACACCTCTTACACTTCTGTTTGGTGCAATCGCGATTGCAATGAGAATAGCGGAATGGAAACAATCTTGTCAATGCCTACTCCAAATATCACATGCGTTTCATCACGTGTCAGACTTTGAGCTGAAATTTCTCCATACGTGTCTTGATCAAGTAAAATGTGTTCATCATCAAGCGAGTGCGCCGTCATGACAAGGGCTTGCTCGTTATTGCTTACAATAACTTTCGAGTAACGTGCGCATATGCTCAGAGACGTCATCGAATGAATACCCAACGACACTTGAGCAAGCAATGAGCCGTTCAAGTGAAATGAATAGAGCATAGGAGACCCCGTGCCCATAGACTGAAGCACCACATGACCCACACTCGATAAAGCGAGTAAAAGTATCCCAGGTTCGAGGTTGCCAGGCACGTCGTAAGAATGGAGAATCAACCCATCTTCCAAGTTGTGTACTAAGCACTCGTTGGACGCTGATCCACTGACGCAGACTCCCAATTCATCAGACACGCTTACACAGTTAATCTGAGCATTGTGACCCAGTAAAACTTGATCAGCAGAATAGTCGTTTGCATGAACTGGTTTCGAGACAGTCTTTGTCCCTCGGAAGATGTTGAGGGAGTGTACTAATGTCGAATTCATACTTGCCACTTTCCACACCGAGATGGTGCCATCGGCACAACCAAGGGCTAGTAAAGTGCCCATGTGTGTCGTGCTCACACTACTTACAACAGATTGGTGCTGTAAAAGTCGATATAGTAGTGTCCCATCCATTGTAGAGTAGAAGCGAGCTGAGAAGTCATGATGGCCCACGGTGCATAGTATCATACCTGCATGAAGAAATGTCATCGTGTTGGAAATACAAGACTGAGTCGTCAACAAACGCTTGTCCCCAAACACCTTTCGGCTTTTGCGGTCTTGAAGTTCAAAGAATTCGTTAGTTTGATCCCCACTAAGGCTCATACAAGATGGTCCCTTTGACTTGTGAGCTGTGTGATTGTATTGCCGTGGTCTTGATACTCTCCGTCCAAATCGATGCGAAGAAAGCATGCCGTTTCTGTCCATGCACAAAAGTTGCGAGGTTTCAGAAAGGATACTTATCAACACAATCGGAGCCTCATGGGGAACGTTTAACATGGCGTGGTTATGGTCCACTACGGATAAATGCAGCATATCCGGACCTCGAACCGCCATGACGCTTCCAAGCGGGCGCCGTTGAGGATGAGGGTCCCGAATCACTTGGGTAGGTGTTTGCCCGAAATGTGCAATTTGAGACTGCATCGAGGACTTGACTATCGGATCAGTAATGGAGTCAATGTCAACCATGCCTTCATATGTGAGGTAAAAGAACACATTGTTCGCCTCCACAGCCGCTGTTCCACGTTGCTTGCAACCAAACACCAAGTCTATCCAGTGATGAATATTGGCAGAGACATATTCACTTTCCAGGGCCTAAACCAATGTCAAATAAGGTTTTAACAAAACAAAAAATGGGTACCCATAGGAAGAGATTTCCACGCACGTACCACAAAATTTTTCATCACAAAGTCTTCTGGTGATTGTGCCCAAGGAGGAAGGACAACGTCGTTGACGTTTGTCCCATTTTGTCTAGTGCCAAAGTCTAGTCCATTGCGATTCACTAAAAAATCCGGAAGATAGAACCACTCCGGCGTCAGCTCCTTCAAGTCACTGTAGTCCGTAAGGCAATTATGCCACGTTTCTGCTATTGAGTGAAACAAGCGGTCCGAGTGATCAAATTTGCCTCCCTGAAGGCTCTGCGCATACGATGTAAAAGGTTCCAAGCGGATAAGGTAATAAAGTATTGCGCCAATATTTGAGTAATGAGTTCCATACCTGCTCGCAACACAAAAAAACAACAACTCTACAGATTAGCTGAATGAAACCTCCGAATGCAAGTCAGCAGTCTTACATAAACTTGGGCATGTCGGGGTCATCAAACGCGTTGTAACGATCCACATAAAACTTTAAACGTGTGGGTTCTAAGGCTCCCATTGGTTTGGTCAGGTCCCTATATGCTGCTTTTCGACCGAGATCCAATTTTGTGGACTCATAATCCGAGAGAATCCACGGAAACACGGGATACTGTGTGAGATCATTGTATGTTCGCCCGGCGATAGTATTCAACCACATGAGATATTCAAAAGTCGAAATTTCATGGTGGATCCAACGGGTGGTAAACTGAGAATTGCGAAACAAACTGCTTGGATGGCGCAGTCTTCGTACATTTGGATCTCGTTTGAGCAAAAGTGGTTTGCGTGTCATAAGGGCCTCGTGAAATAATACCACACTCTCCGATGTCATATTAAAAAAGTAATTCTTTCTCGTCGAAAAGATAAATAGTTCGAGCGCCGTCGGCTTGAGCAAATATCGCCGCCGGTAAAGGCTGACAATGTCATCAATTTTCCAACGCCGCCGTTTAAAAAGAAATCGCCACGCTTGGTCGACTGGTATCCCCGCTTTTTTCTCGACAACCACAGAGTCACTTTCGTCGACTACCCGTTCAGCCACAAACTGAACGGAAGAGCGAGTCAAGATGAGTTTGCCTTCTACAACGTGCATGTGCCGCATCAGTTGAGCATCCACTTGCAAGTCCAATTTAGTTGAAGCATTTACACTCTCTGTTGCAAGTCCGTGACCTTTTTTCTGGTCAACTTGAGTGGTAGGAGACGGCAACGATGACTCCGATACGTATTCTGATTTATCGGGACCAAGTTTAAGCTCCATCAAGTTAGAAGAAGGTTCTTCGGATCGATTGTCTCTTCTTAAGCTCTCCATCGGCATTACGTAACTTTTGGGGGCGTAAAGCGCCATCTCTTGCATCAATGCTTGAGCTTCTTCGGATACTGCATCTTTCGTTGTATAAAGATTATCTACGTTATACTCGACAGCGTCTTTAGCATCTTGTACGGATTTTTGTAAAAACTCCGCCATTCCGCCAACTACAGTCAATACAGACGCGCCTAAAGACAATCCACTCCGAGGGGGCAAAGCTAAAGGTGATCGGAAGAATGAAGACTCAGATGAAGCCACCGCTGCTGACTCTGGCTCTGTCATATCAGTTGAATCAGCTATTGGTTGAGGAGAAGAGAGGCTAGATGCATCCATCTCACTTTCAGAGGCTTCTTGCTGCAACGAACGTAAGAGTTGAAACTGATCGTCATTTTCCCCAGCATCGTAGAAATCACTTTCTCCTCCTTCAAGCTCGTCGTCATCAGAAACTTTTCCACCAGCGTTTTCGTATACATCTGGATTCGATAATGATCGAATGATCGCCGATCGCATTTGAGCGTCTGCAAGAAAGTCACTGTAGTTTGATCCGGCATCGCTTCGCCAACTATGCTCCAAATCAACCAAATCTTTCTCAGTTGACGCACGGAATTGTCGACTGAGTCTCTTGCCACTCGTGCAATCTGCATCTGAAAATGAGGACGTTCGATACTCGTAGCTTAGATTTCGTGCACGATAATCCTGAGTCACTTTTTTAATACGAAGACGCATGCGGAGGTTGTTCTCTCTTGAGTCAATTTTCCACACAGTTCCATCACTACGATTCCTGCTATGCACTTGTTTCTCGGCCGTTCCATTTTCTCTTGACAAAGGAGACGTATCAGGTTCACGACTCGAGCGAGCTAGGAGTTTGCGCACACTAGTCGCAAACTTTTGAGCACTACGTTTCAGTTCTACAAGTCGCGACTCGTTGACCATTTCTCGCTCGCTAGTCTGATCAACATCAGCAGCCTCATTCACATCGATAATCTGTTTCCACAAATCCTCACACTCCTGCAGTTCGGCTCCGAGCAATTCCGCCTGTGAACTGGCATACTGTTGAACGAGATAAGGATTAAAATCCAAGCTGTTGTCCTTCATGACGTACATCCAATTGCGAATAAAGTCTGCATTAAGTTGATGATAAACAGTATCAAAAAGTTCCGAGTCACAGCAAACATGGTGATTTTGGCGACAATGTATCCACAGCATCAAAAGCTCCCGCACTTGTGAAAGCTCATCGAAAAAACTAAGGTCCGTTGACGACATGATTTGCAATGTCTTGGTCAGCGCCGTACTCGTGTTGCAATCGTACGAGTCTAACGCCGTATGTGCAAGTGTAACCATTACCTTAGCGAGCAGATGGGCACAGTCAATGTCTTGTGCCTCCAGTGAAGCTTCCAGAAATGTGAAGCAAGAATCCAGCGTATACATGTGAAGATTTAACTTTTCAGACTTCTCCAATCCTAACTGGGTGTCGATGAGCTCTGAGAGTTTCACAATGTCGTGGATTTTCTGGGCGAGTTCATCATCGTTTTTGCTGCTGCTTTGAGATACCTTTGTTTGCTGAATGATTGTCTGTAAGGCCAAGAAAGTCGCTCTTGTACAAGAAGCTACAAGGTGCGTAAAAATGTACGTTTCTTCAGAGGTACCATCTGATCCGTAATCAATCGTTTGAATCAGGTTAGACGCCATAGCATCCCAATTAACTCTGTCCCAATGAGGTAGCACGAATTGCCAGAGCGCACATGCGTTACGCGTAAGAATACGTTGCTGTCCCAGTGAAAGAATCACATCGTTGATCTTTAAAGCTTCTGTCATTTTTGAAGCCACCAGCGAGCTCTGAGAAACAACAGCAGCGACTTGACAAAGGTTCTCCCAAATGATTTCAATCTGAGGCATTGAGTTGATTTTGCTTGCTTGCTCTAGCACTTGTTCACATATTACTGCCGTCAAACTGCATAGATCGGGTGGAACGCGGCAGTGCCAGAAATAAAATTCCAAGAAATGCATCCACCCATTTCGTATGTGAAGAATGCAGTAGACAATGATATCAACGATCATCTGATTCACAATTTTGCCGATAAGTTGAGGCAAACGCTGTGGAAAATGTTCCGTGACCATCGTAATGACGGCTCTGGTAACTACCTCGCTCTGATTACGGTCTTGCAAAAGACTGAGCGCAAAATCACAGCCAGCTACATCTCTGCAGTCCGCAACCGCTTGCAATGCTTCCACCTTCTCAGATGTGGAAACGAAATCATCACTCAAGATACCACATGCTTTGTTAAGCTTTTCAGAATGTATAAAACTTGCTTCTCTTGTCTTTTCAATGTTAGAGCTTACAGTTGCTGCTGCAGCTTCAAGCGCCAGAGATCGTAACCGACTCAACCAGGATGGCCATGATCGAAGGATTTCTTTTACATTCTCTCCCATAGGTGGTGAAACCATCTGAGCTCGAATTTCAGCAAGGATTCGAGCTTGGACATCAAAGTTGGCATTGTGAATCAAGCCTAGCAAAACGATGGGAATAAAGCTCATTCGAGCAAAAATTCCCATGCGTATGTCGACAGATACCTTTAAATTCCCTTGTGAAGATGGTTTTCGACCGATCACAATGTCCAGCAGAAGATCCGCAAGCTCACTAGAGAGAGTATGCCCTTGAAATGACCAGTACAGCATGAGCATATCCTTTTTCGTTAATACTACCTTCTCTGTATTTGTATAAACCTCAAACAGCCGAAGCGCAGCCAAACGTACGTTGTAGTGTGATGATGACATTAATTTCCAGAAAATACGCACCGATCCTTTCGAAAGCTTTCGAATATTTGTCGTAACTTGCAGCTGACGTGCGGGCAAACCACTTGTAGTTTTGCAAGCTTCCGTTAATGCCAAGTTCTGTGTAACATATTGTATTAATTCCTCGGTATGTACACTGTCTCGATCACAATGTCGAAACAAGAACCCCATCAGCTGCCGCCATTGATCAGTCACAGAATCCTGGACCGTGGGGAAAAGTAAGGGATCAACCAACTTTTGAACAATAAGTTTGTGCAATTGAGCCAGTTGCTGCGAACTCATTTGACCGGTAGTAGGCTCATCTTTATCGGACGAAGCCTGCAGCACATAAACCTGTGAAAGCAACCGGCAGAAAAAACTTATGTCTACTTGATTGTTCGCGTTTAAAGACCACGACTCGAACAGTGATGGAGCTCGTGAAAATAACGATTTTCCAGGACTGCGAGGTAGCCTCGTTTCAACAAAGCGATTGCGTTCTCGTAACGTCGCAGCTTGAACAATTTGCAAATATGTTGGCAAAACTTCATTTAGCAGCACTTCCTGAGTTTCGAACGGTGCAAAGAACCAATTCCTGTTGAGAAAGAGTAAGGAATTGATGTACTCTGTAATTTTGTCATCGCTTTCCAAGAAGTTTATCATTGCTTCTAAAACTGAAACCACACCTTTCAGCAGAGACACGGATAAGTAACTCGGCGAAATTGACTGCAGAATAAACTCAACTACTTTCACACCCTCTAACCGAACAAAGTGCGAGCAACACACAGTGCTTTGACTTAAACCGGCGCCAACGAATGCAACAAGATCAGCAATATCCATCATTTTAAACTCATGCACGGGATGAAAATCTGCCGCTTCTGGTATTTGATCCAGTAAAAGTAAGAGAAAACACGCACATCCACCAACAGAATCCAGTGCATGAGCAAAACTTTGAGTCACAATTATGCTAGTACCAGGTTCCAGCGAGCCATCACAGTCGTTTCCACTCACATCGTAGCAAATACGTTTCTCTAAGTCACAACTCCGTGCATCATAGCAAAAACAAATTTTAGATTTGTCCGTTTGCCCTGCGTTTTCAGCCGCAACGGAGTTCAAATCATTCTTCCAATGGGCTCGCCAATGTAACCTTTGCACTTCTGCTGCTGACAATGCGACGCCAAAAAGTGTAGGACCCCACAATTTTCCATGTAGTCCCTCAACGTGAGGTTCACGCCCAATGCAAAACTTTCCACCCAACATCATAAGTGGATCTGGATATCCTAGATTTCCATCAAAAACGCTTTCACCATCTACATACACGGTCACTTTATCCTTAAAAACCATCTTTTTTGCGTGCACAATGCATAAATGCACCCACTCTTTCTTCATTTTCTTCACATAATTTGAGAACGGCACTTTAACCTGTTGAACATTTCCTTGTCTTGCCACCATCTTAAGAAGTAAGGTATTATTATGCAATATTGCTGACACACCTTGTCCATTTTGTCCACGAAAGCTGTAAAAAGCTGCATCTGTTGCGTTTGCATTCAAGAGGATGCCAAAACTGCAACTATAACCTTTCTTTGTAAATAATTGTTGTTCTGACGGGACAATGAGACCTGCATTAGACCCTCTCATAATAAAAACTGCACGTGGCAACGTATCCATATCCACTAAACTCTTCTGCATTTGCAAAACTAAACGACGAGCTGGCGACTCGCTAAGGCGCAAAAAATTAAATAACGTCACCACACCAGCAACGTTTATCGATTGCAAGCACAATTCTTGTGTCATATCTACAAGAGCCTGTACCAACTCTGCATCCCCTTTATCTCGGCTGCTCAAAGTCTTGATTGTGTCTAGTAATGTCTTTAACATTACATTTTCTCTCCAAACAACATTGTGGGATTTTGGAATGTCTATAGATGACTCTTCAAAGGGGTAAATGTGCTCAGAACAGGTAGCAAATAGTCGACGCAACACTTGAAGAGTTTCTTGTCGTGACTCTTTTGTTTCCAGCTGACACAGCACATCTAACAGCAAGAGCACTGGATCCTCCAAGCGAGAGAGAGATCGTAAATCATTTGTAGCTGTCTCAAACGTCCGATGCTGAGCCTCCTCGGCGTCTCGTAGCAACGTTCGCAACTCATCCATCATAGTTTGCACAATTTATACTTTGGGACAAATTTAGGCCTGTTCAACATGGATAAGTTGCTGTGATACATAAGAGACAATATAGCCCGATTATGAACTGAGTTGGTACAAAACAACTCCACAATTTTTAATAAAAAAATGGGTTTTTTGCATAATGTGATACAAATTGAAAATATTCGCAAGATGTGATACAAAGGTGTTTAAAACAGCGAATATCTGTAAAATACTTGAGCACCGGTAAATTACACTTGAGCACCGGTAAATTACACTTGAGCACGTGCGTCCCCACACTTTCATTTTCTTACGCAGCAAGGAAGTGATGGACGAGCTGAAGACACAAAGATGGGCGACGGGGAAGGAAGCTGTTCAAGCGATGAAAGATGTTGCACTGGCACAAGGAAAATGCGCCGTCGTGTCCTCAAGAGGTGGCACTTTTCGCCATGTGCACTGTGACAGTGCAGACACAGGATGCGAATGGTACATTCGTTTGGCACGTTTCCGTAATGGAAACGGCCCAGGCGATTGGCATGTGACCGGTGGGAATTTAGAACACCAGAACTGTGTCAGTGTTGCAAAACCTTCAAGAGCCCAGATAGTGTCCAGTTCTGTCATCCGTGGTGCGCTCGCTGCAGATCCGTCCACCCCGGCAAAGGCACTGGTGACCCAGTTGCGTCACCAAGCCAAGATGGCCGCCTCCCGGCATGTGATGTACCGTGCCAAGGACACGTTGACAGCAGAATTTTTTGCTGAAGATCCTACGACAATTGGTTTCTTGCCCAGTTTCTTGTCCGAGTTCCAGCGTCTAAATCCAGGTGTACGGACGGATCTGCAGTGCGACGCCAAAGGTCGTTTCCATCGTGCGATTGTTGTTCTCAACCCGTTGTGGTTCTCAAATGGCCAGGGGCTCTACGGTGTCGACGCCGCCCACATGAAGCATCGCAAGTACAACGGGATTCAAATCGTACTGGTCGGTCGCGATGGAAACTTTGCCAACAAGATTGCCGCTGTTGCACTTGCCCCTGTTGAAGACCATGATAACTACTCGTGGTTTTTTAGCCATGTTATGGCTCACGGCTTTTCGCTGACTACCAGTCCAGTTTTCAGTGATCGCAATCTGGGCCTGGTCTCTGTCGCCGAAGAGCTCAACATCTTCAATATGTTCTGCGTTCGCCATATAATAGGTACGAGCTCAGCTGTACTCACTCCATTGCAGTACTGACGCTTTTTGGCAATATAGGGAACATGAGGAGTGACAAAACGGTTCGGCTGTCAGTAACCCAAGAGAAATTTGTGTGGGAAGCAAATGCTGCGACATCGCGCGTGGACTTTGATGTTGCAATGGCCAAGTTGGGTGCTGTAAACGCGGCAGCTGTGGTATATTTGAACGCCATTCCCGTTTCAAAGTGGGCACTCCACCCTCACTACGACACGACACCAATGTACGGGTGGCGCACAACAAATTTCGTGGAAAGTGAGCAAGCGAAGAGCCTCCGCTTAAAGCCGCGCTACATGCAACCATATGAGTTCTTCAAGTCATACATGAAAATTGTAATGAGCGAGTGCTACAACCGTGTCAAAATCGGCAGGAAGTGGTCGGAAGCGGCCCGTGTCATTACCCCCCGGGCGGAACGGAAGCTCCAGGGTCAATTGATGGATGCAGCGGAATATGGGGTGACTTTTAGCTCTGACAACGTTGCATTTGTCGCTCGAGTCACCAACCAGCTCAAGCACCGCCGCGTTGACACCAAGACAGCGAATTGTTTTTGTTCAACATGGAAACAGCACCGAATTCCGTGCCGCCATTTGATTGCGACGTTGCTGGCAAGAAATATGGCTGATACGGCTTACGAATTGATGGGCGACTGCTACACAGTAGCTTCGTACCAAGCGAGCATTGGGACGATCGAAGTCCCGGAAGACCATCTCCTGGAGCGTGACTTGAGCATCCAACCTGCGGCTTATGTGCGCCAAGCTGGACGACCAAAGAAGAGACGCATCCGGTCCCAGGGTGAAGTTGGCGGGAAAGCCAGGAAGCCGTACATGTGCACGCGCTGTGGCACAACAGGACACAACAAGGCCACTTGTCGCTTTGCGGCATCTTAGAACTTACACTAAATAGGCACTAGAACGATCAAAACAATACTTAAACGGTCAAAAAAAGCACTTGAATGGTCAAAAGAATTCTTTCTTGTGTATGTGAGACGATATCCCTCTGTATGCCTGGGGCCGCACCAAGGCCGAATCAATGCTGATGGGTGGAATCGAACCACCGACCTCTCGTGTATTAAACGAGCGCTCGACCACTGAGCTGCACCAGCGTGCGTATATGTACTGATCTAACATGATATCTGTGCGCTCGTCATTGGTGGTACAGTGTGCCGTGTGCCCAGTACATTGTACCAACAAGACCGTCAGGCAGCAAGTGTAATTTACCGGTGCTCAAGTATTTTACAGATATTCGCTGTTTTAAACACCTTTGTATCACATCTTGCGAATATTTTCAATTTGTATCACATTATGCAAAAAACCCTAAAAAAATATAATGTTCAACGGGCAAAATAATCGATCATCAGAGCTGGTCGTCATGCTCCGACCTGTAGCCTAGTATCTGGAGGAAATCCGATCGGTCAATTCATCACTTTGAAGGTGATCGGCCCACTCAGATCAGCTTACTCCGTCACGGATGTAGAGAACTTCGTGGCTGCGGCTCGCAGGCGTCACCATGGAAGTCTGTCGGAGAATGACCGAGTTGGTCGTGTGCTCGATCAGTTCTGTGAAACGCTCGGCAACATTGTGGAAGCGTTCATCGATGAATCCGGAATCATGTCGTGTATTACACTCCGAACGGTGCATATGCGTATCATGAAATTAAACATCGATAAACTATTTTTGATCAACAGAGTTGTCAAACATTGGTAAGAATTGGTGATGCGATCGGTGATAAAAAATTGATGTGGTGGTATCACACTCGCCGACTAATATTCGTCCCGTGAGTTGCATCCACACGATACCTCTGGAACCGAGCAGTCATCGCCACCGACTCGTTTGGTGGGGACACATTCATCCACCACGCGTTCTTTGACGGGTCTTGATAATAAGAGATTTACAGTCTCGGCCTTCAAGAAGAACAGTAAATCATGGACTGAGTCCAACGCGCTTGTGATTGACAAAGACTTCAAAGATCTGGAGCAGCTCGGGTGAGGCGACCTTAATATTGTGTCAATTCCACGTTATTGACTACCTACACCGAGAAATTGGCGAGACCAAGTATCGTCTAGACGGGTACCAGAAACTCAACGTAAAGGCCTATGGAGTTTACGTACTAGTTCGAGGCAATGGAGTTATTTTGCGGAGCGACCCATGATTTCATCCCGGTAATTCCTTTATCCTTCGACATCTCCAACGCCTTCGCGTTTAGCCACAATTTTAACAAGGTAGAGATCCGACTTGTGGAGACTTGAGCTTTACTTGGTATATTTAAAACTGAAAGTTTAGATCCTTAGTGTGCTACTCTATGCTACCTCTAAGCCTATCGTTCTAGAAGTCTTACAGTGACGTCATCTAATGATGTCAGACTGTGACGTCATTGTCTATCTAATCTGTATTCTGCTGTGTATTCTTAATGACGTCATTGTTTTTATACAATATAATACTTTTTGTGTATACATGATATATCAGGTCGCACGTACCCGGCGGCGTGACATCTCCCCGGACTTGACTTCGCGTCGGCGGTTTCGAAAGTCCTGTACTAGTCGCTGCAAATGCGAAACGTGGCGAATAGCTTTCGCGCGCTCCCAAGTACTATCACACTCTGGGAGGCCATGCCATTTTACTAGCCATTCTTTTTGGCGGCTGCGCTGACGACGACGAAGCAACTTTTCCACGAGGTGTAGTTCCTCTCCTGGGTCCGACTCTAGGATAACTGGTGATGCCTTCGGAATTATTCGTCCCGCAAACTTAGAGACATTCGGCTTGTATGGCGAGAGTAGGTCGACGTTGAAAGATGAGTGTAGTTTCTTCATATTTCGCGGTAGCTTCAATTCGGGTTAATCATTTGATTATCTCAAACGGTCCAACTTTTTTGGCCGCGATCTTCGCTTTCTTCAACTCTGTGTGAGAGTTAACTGTCTTGAGTGGTAGGTTCTTGGTATCCAGCAGAACTAAGTTGCCGACGTTAAAGGTGAAGTTTTCATAATGCTTCTTTTGCCTTTCCTGGGCTTGTTCTAGGTTTTCACGTGCCTTACGCACTAAATCTTGACGATCTTTGGCGAACTTTGAGGCGAACTCTGAGATGGATTGTGGATCCAGACCATCGTAGTTTCTGTATTCGTGAGAAATCAGATTGGATATTTTTTTCGGTATCGATCTCAAACCGGGTGAGCTTAGTAGACGCGTTCCCTGAGGTGGCGTGCGCGTACTCTACAGTGCCAAGTAGCTTGGCCCAATTTTCTCCACTGTACGATACCAGACAGCGTAAAGCGTCTTCTAAAACCAGGTTTTGGCGTTCTGTTTGCCCATCGCCTTGCGCCCTATGAGCGGTCGTCATGCTTAGTTTGACACCCATTATATTCATGAGACATTTCCAGAAGTTTGCTGTGAACTTCGGATCTCTATCACTGATAATAACCTTCGGCAGTCCGTGATGACGGACTACGGCGTCGAAAAAAAATAACCTCGCGGTGTCTTTCGAATCGGCCGTCGTATGCGTTGGTGCATAAATCGGTCTTTATGACAGCTTGTCTACGATAACGCAAATAGCGTCATACCCTTCCGACACGGGAAGTCCAGTAATAA
>MIQA02023493.1:0-11501 GCA_001887855.2 Sclerospora graminicola
CGGGGAATCCACAACGGAGGAGACTCCTCCGAGGATTCCTTGGACTCGTTCTCGTCGAAGGCGAAGGGGTTTGGGGAAGGCAATTCCTCAAAGTCCTCAGTGGTAGCCTCGTCAGAATCCAGCCCCGATAGGCCAGACACTTCTTCTCCATCAGGGGAGGCGGTGGATGGACCTTGGGGATCATGAGGGGAGACGCTAAGGAGAGCCGGAGTAGTCGGAGCCTTCGACGAAGATCTGGCAGCGCGAGGAAGACGGGGGGACTTTCCCGAAGCCGGTGGAGCCGACATCGAAGTGGGCCTAGGACTCGGCCCGCTCTCCCCATGGACTAGAGCCGCGCTCACCGGCGCGGCGGACCGTTTGGGCCGTTTGGCTGCCACGGGGCCTTGAAGCGACGCAACCCGACTGGATCGGCGCTTGCCTTTGTGCCCAGGCGGATCTTCAGTGGGCAGGGGAGAAGCCGCCTGCTGGTTGACTGGCGCTGGCGGCGGGTTAGGGTTCTGGGTAGTATTCCAAATCCGTAAGCGAGAAACTTTTCCCGTATCACCGGTCGCTGGACCAGGGGCGGGAGTTCCCGCGTCAGATGTCTGAGCGGCCGCGGCGGAATTAGCAGCGGACGGAAGAAGGGGCGTGGCGGAAGCGGCCTGACCAGGGTCCCGCGGACAGGCCAATTCAAGGAGATGCCTGATAGCCTCCCGGATGGGAGCAGGACCCTTCATGAGACCTCTCACCCGGGCCGCCGAAGCTGCTAGACGAGCCCGATCTTCCTGGAGAGAAGAAAAGCAATCCGCACGCTCTTCCGCAAGCCGAGTGAACGCCTCCCGGGCGTCACACACTCCCGATTGGGTTTCAGCGTATGCGGCCTCAAGCTCCCGGACCCGGCGCTTAAGGTCGGCTGATGCATCGGCCGATTGGTATAGCGCCTTCTGGTACTTGGTTAGCTTCTTAGCAAGACGGATCCGGCGAACCTCCAACTTGCCCAGTTCCTGCTGCGCACCTTCCAACCGTTGGGAGGGCTTGATATAGCCGTCGTAGCGCGTCGTCAACTCACGCGCAGTCTGGAAAGACTCGATCATCAAGACACGGAGGTTCATGACGTTTTGGTCTAAGAGCATATACGGAGTGAATGAGTGGGAGGCGAACCAGAACAAGTGGAAGGTACTTACTTTGGATTTTCAAGGCAGCCATGACTTTCTGGTTTTGGACACGCTGTGAGTCCGACTGTTTTCGGAGGCGATCTCTCGCTTGGAGAAGGTCGGCGTCCTCGTTTTCCAGCTGGCCAATCCGGTCGCGAGACTGAAAAGTCGCTAGGACTTCCCGGACCCGAGATTCGTCTGCTTGCTGGCTAGCCAGCCGGGAGGTCGCAGCTAAATCGGTGTTCGCTTGCTCTAGACTGGCCACGCGAGCGGTCAACGCAGCGACTTGAGCTTGCAGAGCGGCCAGGTCAGGTTGCCCGGGGCGATGCTCTGGGCCGGCCTGATGAGCATCCGGCCCTACGGCCGATAGCTGGGTATTGACCGGGGAGTGGCCCGGCACAGGAGCAATGGGGGCGTTGTTACGATCAGACATAGAGGCGTTAAAAATCGAAGTGTGGGAAATGTGATGAGCGCGTGCCTCAACCGTTGTGCGGCTGCGACAAGGCTCAGGGGCGGCTGTGGTGAAGTGCTCCAGAAGTTAACGGACTAGTGATGATGGATGCTCGCGCCGGATTGGCCAAAATGTTACCCTAAGCCGGATGCCCAGACCGGCCAGGAATAAGATGTAATTTGGGACTGCCCGGCACCCTGGTAGGCGGTCGGGCGGTGCCTGGCTGGAAACCAAGTCGGCGGGCGAGGATAGTCGGATGAATGAGCTGAGCAGACGGAAGGACTATGGAGGTTGGACGGCCGAGGCGCGGATGGCGGACGGCCAAGATGGCGGACTGTTCGTAAGGATGGAGTGGAAGGAGCCCGGAAGAAGAGGATTGTTCTAGTGGAAAGAGTATGCACCGGGATCGTAGGAAGGGCTGCCAAGGGACTGCTAGCGTCAGCGGCCGGGGGGCGCGGATGGGTGGCTATCCGGCCGAGCCGGTCGGGTACAATGTACCATTCGGACTGGTACCATATGGGTTCAGTGTACCGACCGGGTTGGTACCATTTGGGGTTGGTGTACCGGCCGTACCGGTACACAGAGTCGGAGTTAGCCGGGTTGCGTGGGTAAGCTACATGACTGGTCAGGCGTGTTATTTGAGGTAGGTTACACAAAGGGAGTATTGGACATAGGATAAATCAGTATACGTTTCGCTTTCTTAGACACAAGTCACTTTATTGGTTCACGGCAGAGGGCTAACAAGGTCCCCTCTTGCTGTTATTGGTTTGCCCGGGGAAGGTTAAGTTAACCCACCGGAAGTCCCCTGACCGGGAGTCACGGCGACTTCGTATACTCACCTCAAGTCGCCCGTGTTTTGAACACGGTATCAAGTATTGGGAAGTGGTGACATTTGGCCTTCTGTGGATACACATTTGGATTCGCCCTTCATTGTTATTGGTTTTAGCTGGCCGATCGATTATTCTCGGTCCAGCCGGTACTATACAAACTTCAAGTGTCCTATTGGTTTAGCTGGCCGATCGACTATTCTCGGCCCAGCCGGCACTATACAAAGTTCAAGTATATTACCCAACGAGCTCCCCGGTGACGATTTCCACCCAGGAGCTACCCCTAGTCCTACACTTCATCTCCCTATTGGACGGATTTACACTTTTCGCCCTAGGGTCCATCAAGAGAGCTAACCACCCAGTACTGACGGGGACACAAGGTGAGCTTTTAACATGCAACATTCGAGCAGTCGCGATCAAGCGGATGGAAGCGACCGATCCAGCCGGCCTCAAGCCGGATCGGATCATGACTCGGATGGACGGAGTACCCCCTCCGGTAGTCAGTCGTCTGGGACCCCCGTGGGAGTTCGCGTCTCAGGAAGATTTTCTGAGAGCGACTACACCACAATAGCACCACCTTGTCCATCCTAGCTGCACCTTCAAGCTGATCTGTACCACTTCTGCCCTGGTCACGACCCGACTCCTATAACGATCTTCAAACCATCCCGATCTTCAATAAACAACTTGGAAACCACTTGAGATCTGCCCTTCTGACACTTGTTCACTTCATATCCAGCCCGACTTAATTGAGAATATCACCTGCCTTCGCGTCTGGACGCCGGTTTGAGGATGATCAGCCCCGATCGCGATCGGCATAGCGATCAGCCGAGTGATCAGGCAGTGATCAGGGCGATCAGCCCTTGATCACCTCGGAACCTCTCTGGGTCACCATCACAACGACTTTATTCACCTGCTCAGCCATACTTCCGACCTTCATATCCTGTCGGGGCAACCATATCACACCGATCTCAGCTGATCGGGCCTTGTCACGTCATCCTCGGATAAATCCATCGGTCATCATCACTCACACAACTCGCCATTCCACATGCCCCATTTCATTCCACATCTGATCTTCATATCTTTGGCATAATCAGTTGGCTCGGCCGATCGGGCCGAAACTTCTTGTCATAATCAACTTCAACAACTGCACTGTTCATAGATCGGCTAGATGGCTGTCCCTGACACGTCATGTCACCAGTTGCTGTATTTCCAACTCGTTATAAAACATCCACGGGAACTCCACTTAGTAATTGTGATCACGATCATGATCGTGATCTCCACCGTTCCATCAGTGTCTGGGACTGGGCGTAGTGACAGTACTTGGTTGATTTCTTCACATCGCGATACCCGTTGTCTACCACCTTTTCGTCGTATATGCGATCGGCCTCTCCCACTCATCAACCGTCTCATGTTGCTGGGTGTTCCATCGTCACCAATCAACGGCCATGTGTGATCCACTTCATTCTCAACATTTTCTGATCGCTTTACCACAGTAAAGAAAAGGTATGTGTAATCTTTTTCTAATATTGGGGAGCCACCCTCAAAACCTTTTAAAAAGTAATGATCGATAGTGAACAAGTACTGTAAAGGAAAGGGGAAAAAGAACTTTTGAGTTTGAAATAATTCTGAAATTTAATGTTAATAATGAATTGGGACTCAAATGTTCTTTAAAACTTAAAGCTTTACAAATTGGATTAATAGCGGTTTGTTGAATTGTAATTGGAGTTTTTTTTACTAGAACCCGAAGTAGATGTTCTTTTCGAACATCTACATCACTTTTACCGTGTACAGCCTTGCTGTGGATGAACACGTCGTCGAAGTAGCTCGGTGCAAATTCTCGCACCGGGCGCAATAGATGCAGGACGCATCTATTGAATGTAGCAGGGGCATTTCGAAGCCCCTGTGGCATCAGAAGCCACTCCCAAAGCATACCGCTTGGAGTGATTACCGCCGTGAGTGGGATATCCTTCTCACGCATAAGGATTTGGTAGAAATCATCCCTTAAATCGAGAGCCCTGAAGACGGTGCTCCCGCTCATGCCATCAATGATGATATCCTTCCGCGGTATCGGCGTCTGTGCCGGTACCGTAGCCCCGTTCAGCTTGTTCAAAGCGTGAATAATCCTCCACCCCCGGTGGACTTTTTCCCACAAAAGGCGGGACTGGAGTGTGGTGAGGTAGACTCCCGCACATGTCCCTCCTTACGACGAGTTTCAAAGAACTCGTCGATCGCCTTGACCAGGTCACGCGGTAATGGTCATTGCCGCGTGACACAGTACTTCGTGCCAGCCACGATATCAATCTCGTGCTTAGTTCCCTTATCGTTAGGGAGCTCGCAAGGTACTTCTTCTGGGAATACGTCACCGTATTTCCAATATACCTCATAGTATGGGGAGGTCGCTTTAGCGACTCCCAGCTCTGCTTTTCAAAGCGCTGAACTTTGGTTTGTTCATTGGGAACGGTCTCGTTCTCAATGTCATCCGCCTGCAGTGTGGATATTCGTTCACGAATATCCACAAGATCATCTGTAGCAACAACGATGACACAGATCTGATCGATCTGATTATCGTGCAAATTCTTCACAAACTTCTCTTCCAGCTCAAGGCTGGAAGAGCCATCACCTCTGAACCTAAGTTCGGGGAATTATCGAGTGTTAGAGACTGGGTAGCTAATCCAGTTTCTGTCTGCGTCAAAGACGTTTATCGTCTTGACGGACTCGATCACATGATCAGACGCGCTCGTCTGATCTATTGCCTGTTCTGCGGCACGGTGAGCGTTGTCACTCGTGCACAAGACCTCATCAAGATGGTACCACTGCGTACCATGGGTTCTTCATGCTCACGACTGCTCTCAGTCGTGATTTTTTTGTCTTCGACACGGGAATTACTCTCGTGCGTGTCGGTATCTTCGTTCTCACGGTGGGTGTTTACCACCGTGGATAAACTCTCCACACCACGACCACCGTAGGTCGTGGTTAATTCTACACGGGGTGTTTTTCACCCGTGTTGCACACTTTACCAACACGCAGCGACTCTTCTGTTGCGTGTGCAAGGCTCACTGGACTCTTATCAGCGGGTGTACCATCCGCTGAAAGCGTCAAGTCAGACCTGGTGGTGCCCTCGCTATCCACCCGACTGTCTGACTCTGCGGTAGTATCGTTAGATACAGCCGGATTACTCACAGGGTGATCAGATCAACTTAGTATGTCAGAGGTAGTGGGTTCGATCCTCACACGAAACAAAATTAGGAAAGGGCCCTTTCCTGTGGGTCCGCCGCAGTCGATCGACAGGTTTACCCAGTCGATCGTTGGTTTGTGCTTGGACATCCAAGGGATGTCCAAGATAACATCGAACTTGTCGTCAAGATCGAGGACGATGTATTCGTCCTCGAACGACAGCTCGTCCAATTCGAAGCGTGTGCGAATCACATGCTTTGGTATAGTCACGGTTGCACCTGTTGCTAACCGGACTGACAACATACTTCGTGGAAAGTCGATCTCCATGAAATCCAACGACGTTAGAACCTCAGTTCTAACGAAATTGTTTGACGCTCCTGTGTCAAACAAAGCGCGCATGGGGATATCGTTTCCATGCGGCTTAATCTTCAGGGTGATGAGAGGTTTCCCTTTACCCTGCACCTATTGACAGGACATAGTCCCGTCTGGGGCTATTATCCTCACATGACCGATGTCGGCAAGTGAGATAACCCGTCCAGTAGGGCACCCCGCCCCTACTGGTTGCTGCCGTTTTTTGCATCAACAGAGGGATGCCCCTGTTGATGACGCCGACACCAGCGGACTGTCCAGTCCTCTGACTGCGTGGCGCCTGCCGCGGCGCCATACACTCGTGGGCATAATGGCCCATCTTGTTTGCGCATCTATTGCAGCGAAGAAGTTTATTGTTTATCGGTTGCCTCGGGGTCGAGGCAACTGCAATCGATAGTTCCATCGGTTCTGGACCTCCTCCGCCCGTGCTCTGGCGCGAGCTTTGGCGTCGTGGGACGAATTGTGAACTTCGTCTGTTTGAAGAATGATTAGCATGCTGCACCGGCGGCATGTTAAAGTCGAAAGGCTGTTGACCCCTTCGACTATATCCAGCATGCGTTGACGCTGAACGCATGCTAAATTCTTCTCGGATGCTTTGGTCTATAGCATCCCTCACAGTCTTTGGTGGGTTCCGATAAAGACTCTGCTTGATGGGACCGTCATTCAGTCCCTTCATGTAGCCGGTGACCTGTATGACAGGGGGCACCGGCTCATATACAATATTTGACAACAAAAACTGTATCTTCTGAGCGTAAGCTTGAAAACTCAGCTTACCTTGCCGGAGTTTCATAAACTCTTCTCGGCAACTAAGCTCCATTTCTGGGGCTTCGTTGAGCTTTAGCTCCGCTTTTAATTCCTGATACATTAGGAACGCAGATTCATCAGTGGATCTGCGGCTCATTGCCCATGCCCTGGCGCGACCACCCAGGCATGTGGTGGAAAAATAAGCTTGTGAACGTGGGTCCACAATCTTTTGCGCAGAGATGGCATCTTCCACCTCTGCCAACTATCTACGAAGGGGTTCACCCCCTTCGCCAATTAGGGGGGTATCCGCGCCTTTACTACTTCAACGCTCGCCGTGGACGTTGTTGGTGGCGACCGCTATATTATTGTCGCGGAACGCACCTAGGGGTCTATGTAAACCATTTAAAATGGGTTTATCATTTCCAACGCTTTCCCGAGGACTTACCACGGAGGATGGTGATGATGTCGGTCCCCATGGTCCGCATTATCTCCGCATCATCTCCACAACATTATCCACATTTCTTTGTGGAAATTGAGGGAAAGCCTTGCTCACTAAGTCTTACGCGAGCTGTCGCTCGCGTTCACGATCGATGACCGTCGACATGTCGGTCGAGCGGCTCTCAAACTCTCGCGGTCATGTAAGGATAATAGCCCCAGACGGGACTATGTCCTGTCAATAGGTGCAGGGTAAAGGGAAACCTCTCATAGCCCTGAAGATTAAGCCGCATGGAAACGATATCCCCATGCGCGCTTTGTTTGACACAGGAGCGTCAAACAATTTCGTTAGAACTGAGGTTCTAACGTCGTTGGATTTCATGGAGATCGACTTTCCACGAAGTATGTTGTCAGTCCGGTTAGCAACAGGTGCAACCGTGACTATACCAAAGCATGTGATTCGCACACGCTTCGAATTGGACGAGCTGTCGTTCGAGGACGAATACATCGTCCTCGATCTTGACGACAAGTTCGATGTTATCTTGGACATCCCTTGGATGTCCAAGCACAAACCAACGATCGACTGGGTAAACCTGTCGATCGACTGCGGCGGACCCACAGGAAAGGGCCCTTTCCTAATTTTGTTTCGTGTGAGGATCGAACCCACTACCTCTGACATACTAAGTTGATCTGATCACCCTGTGAGTAATCCGGCTGTATCTAACGATACTACCGCAGAGTCAGACAGTCGGGTGGATAGCGAGGGCACCACCAGGTCTGACTTGACGCTTTCAGCGGATGGTACACCCGCTGATAAGAGTCCAGTGAGCCTTGCACACGCAACAGAAGAGTCGCTGCGTGTTGGTAAAGTGTGCAACACGGGTGAAAAACACCCCGTGTAGAATTAACCACGACCTACGGTGGTCGTGGTGTGGAGAGTTTATCCACGGTGGTAAACACCCACCGTGAGAACGAAGATACCGACACGCACGAGAGTAATTCCCGTGTCGAAGACAAAAAAATCACGACTGAGAGCAGTCGTGAGCATGAAGAACCCATGGTACGCAGTGGTACCATCTTGATGAGGTCTTGTGCACGAGTGACAACGCTCACCGTGCCGCAGAACAGGCAATAGATCAGACGAGCGCGTCTGATCATGTGATCGAGTCCGTCAAGACGATAAACGTCTTTGACGCAGACAGAAACTGGATTAGCTACCCAGTCTCTAACACTCGATAATTCCCCGAACTTAGGTTCAGAGGTGATGGCTCTTCCAGCCTTGAGCTGGAAGAGAAGTTTGTGAAGAATTTGCACGATAATCAGATCGATCAGATCTGTGTCATCGTTGTTGCTACAGATGATCTTGTGGATATTCGTGAACGAATATCCACACTGCAGGCGGATGACATTGAGAACGAGACCGTTCCCAATGAACAAACCAAAGTTCAGCGCTTTGAAAAGCAGAGCTGGGAGTCGCTAAAGCGACCTCCCCATACTATGAGGTATATTGGAAATACGGTGACGTATTCCCAGAAGAAGTACCTTGCGAGCTCCCTAACGATAAGGGAACTAAGCACGAGATTGATATCGTGGCTGGCACGAAGTACTGTGTCACGCGGCAATGACCATTACCGCGTGACCTGGTCAAGGCGATCGACGAGTTCTTTGAAACTCGTCGTAAGGAGGGACATGTGCGGGAGTCTACCTCACCACACTCCAGTCCCGCCTTTTGTGGGAAAAAGTCCACCGGGGGTGGAGGATTATTCACGCTTTGAACAAGCTGAACGGGGCTACGGTACCGGCACAGACGCCGATACCGCGGAAGGATATCATCATTGATGGCATGAGCGGGAGCACCGTCTTCAGGGCTCTCGATTTAAGGGATGATTTCTACCAAATCCTTATGCGTGAGAAGGATATCCCACTCACGGCGGTAATCACTCCAAGCGGTATGCTTTGGGAGTGGCTTCTGATGCCACAGGGGCTTCGAAATGCCCCTGCTACATTCAATAGATGCGTCCTGCATCTATTGCGCCCGGTGCGAGAATTTGCACCGAGCTACTTCGACGACGTGTTCATCCACAGCAAGGCTGTACACGGTAAAAGTGATGTAGATGTTCGAAAAGAACATCTACTTCGGGTTCTAGTAAAAAAAACTCCAATTACAATTCAACAAACCGCTATTAATCCAATTTGTAAAGCTTTAAGTTTTAAAGAACATTTGAGTCCCAATTCATTATTAACATTAAATTTCAGAATTATTTCAAACTCAAAAGTTCTTTTTCCCCTTTCCTTTACAGTACTTGTTCACTATCGATCATTACTTTTTAAAAGGTTTTGAGGGTGGCTCCCCAATATTAGAAAAAGATTACACATACCTTTTCTTTACTGTGGTAAAGCGATCAGAAAATGTTGAGAATGAAGTGGATCACACATGGCCGTTGATTGGTGACGATGGAACACCCAGCAACATGAGACGGTTGATGAGTGGGAAAGGCCGATCGCATATACGACGAAAAGGTGGTAGACAACGGGTATCGCGATGTGAAGAAATCAACCAAGTACTGTCACTACGCCCAGTCCCAGACACTGATGGAACGGTGGAGATCACGATCATGATCGTGATCACAATTACTAAGTGGAGTTCCCGTGGATGTTTTATAACGAGTTGGAAATACAGCAACTGGTGACATGACGTGTCAGGGACAGCCATCTAGCCGATCTATGAACAGTGCAGTTGTTGAAGTTGATTATGACAAGAAGTTTCGGCCCGATCGGCCGAGCCAACTGATTATGCCAAAGATATGAAGATCAGATGTGGAATGAAATGGGGCATGTGGAATGGCGAGTTGTGTGAGTGATGATGACCGATGGATTTATCCGAGGATGACGTGACAAGGCCCGATCAGCTGAGATCGGTGTGATATGGTTGCCCCGACAGGATATGAAGGTCGGAAGTATGGCTGAGCAGGTGAATAAAGTCGTTGTGATGGTGACCCAGAGAGTTTCCGAAGTGATCAAGGGCTGATCGCCCTGATCACTGCCTGATCACTGCCTGATCACTCGACTGATCGCTATGCCGATCGTGATCGGGGCTGATCATCCTCAAACCGGCGTCCAGACGCGAAGGCAGTGGAAGTTCTCAATTAAGTCGGGCTGGATATGAAGTGAACAAGTGTCAGAAGGGCAGATCTCAAGTGGTTTCCAAGTTGTTTATCGAAGATCGGGATGGTTTGAAGATCGTTATAGGAGTCGGGTCGTGATCAGGGCAGAAGTGGTACAGATCAGCTTGAAGGTGCAGCTAGGATGGGCAAGGTGGTGCTATGCAACCGTGCGACGAAGTGAACAGATTCGAAGTATAAATCAGGCATGAGTTGGTGTATGGTACACTAGGTATAGGACATTGCATATATAATAACAGGTTTTGATTTTCCCCCTAAGCAAAGAGTCGCTCCACCACGTGTTGCGGTCATTGGGAGCACAGGGTTGACCAGTCCCCTCTTGCTCAACTAATTCCCGGTTAAGACGCGCTTAGACGCATTTTGGCTTACCGGAAGACCCCCGACGGGTTTGTTTAGGTGATCGAACCTCACCCTCAACGCACACGTGTTTGGAACACGTCATTAATATTGGAAAAGGTTTTGTGGAGATAACGTTTGTGGATTACTGTGGAAGATCGTGGTTTGATCGCGTTTTCTTGGTTTCTTATTACCTCTCTCGCATTGGCTGGCCTGATCGGACGAACTTTCCCGATCAGTGCCTAGATACTGATTAAGTACCCGTTCTCCGGTGAAGATTTCCACCCGAGGACACCCCCCGTCTCTAGAAGGTCATCCCCTCCGACCTGATCAAGATCATCGTTTTCGTCACCGAGTCCACCTAAGTGAGTGTAACCACCCCCGATCAACGGGTAAACAAGGTGAGATGAAGATAAACATAGATCCTGACGCGCATGAAGACCGGCCAGATGACCGGGAGGATCAGATCAGTCACCATAATGGTGATTCATCTGATTCTGATGCTGATCAGGATCAACGGAGTACCCCCTCCGATAGTTGGTCGTCCGGGCCAGTGGGTATCCGGATTCCACCCAAGACTTCGGTCATGGATTTGGAAATCGGCTCCACCACATTACTATTCTAAAAAAATATTCTACGGGACTTTCACCTTTTTACTGAGATACCCAGTGCCAAGACGCTTTTGATGCAGTCAAGCAAAGCTTGGCTGAAGCGCCCGTCTTGGCCATAGCCGATAACGAGCGACCGTTTCACTTCGTTTGCGACGCGAGCGATTTTGCAATTAAATGTGCCTTGATGCGCGTTCACGATGATCGTGATCGCGTAATCTTCTACCAATCTCGTCAGTTGC
>MIQA02023494.1:0-10254 GCA_001887855.2 Sclerospora graminicola
CTAACTAGTATAATTAGATCTAGACTAATCATAGTAACATGTAATGTAAAACTGTTCTAATAATACTCTTATTATTAGATCTCTTCTTAGATTCGATAGTTATATCAGAATCTGTTTCTCAGGGTGGATTATAATAACTCATAATCCAATATTCGCATTTCAGACGGCAAGTCTGAAACTGAACTGGGATATTTCAAATTAAATATCACTTATGTAGTGGCACCCAATTACACCACCCCTCTACTCAAGGTGGTTGGCCAATAATATAATGTAATATTGCCCAATCGAATGGTGGCACTTGTTGGTCGTAACGATATTTTGGTTACAACCATTATTGACCAGAAGAATCTAATGGTTGAGACACGCGGCGGCGCTCTTGAGGGCGCTGCCGAAACTGCTAACGCAGCCTTCACCTTTGCATCCCGTGCAGAGGTGCCAACATCGCATGTCGACGCTACTAATGTAGCGTCGGAGAAAAAGCCGAGAGAAACATTGTCTCTCGTAGTAAACGCTGTGGAAGCAGTGTTTAAGAGCGGACGAGAAGATGTCGCTAGCGCGACATCTAGAGCGCTTTCACCTGCCAAATGGTGGGTGGCGAAGAAGTGTTCGTCCGTCTTCGGAGAGTCATCGGACTCGGAAGAAGAGGGTGAGGACGTCACCGTCCTCCGCAAGGGGTCTAGCGAGCGTAAGTCCGCTAGAATTCATTCGCCTTTAAGTGATGGCGAGGTGGATTCTGACGCCGTCGATTACGACAGCGACAATTCCGTATTACGGTGGCAGAAGGAGCGTAGAGCTCCTCCTGGTCCTCGTCACTCGCCTGGTCGCGACGACGACATTGGGATGGCAGGTGGCGCTTCCACTGCCAAGAAACAACGTGCAGAAGTGGATTGCGCTACTTCTGATTTGTATTGCCGTACGGAACCACATGTTCCGTACAAAGTGAGGTTTTGGACCCCAGCATGGACGCTAGTGCCCGAAAGAGGCGGCCACACCAAGCGCGATTGCCAATTTCCGTTGTTTGACATCAACGCGCTTGATGTTTGCGAAGACCTTCGCAATCGTCACTTTGATAGAAGTACCGACGATAGACGTCGGTACTTTATCGACTTTTTTCTATCAGGCTCGTTATTATTTTCACGTAAACCGCGAGCGCTTCTTAAAGCACTCACGGTCAGGTAAAATGGAGTTTATCCATTTTACCCGCATCAAAGAAGGAATTTCTTGTGGAGTTCCGTCTCACATGGTTGCCCTTGTTGTCCCAAGGGAGCTCCTCGTCTGAGTGAAAAGGAGCTACGAGGGTACCGAGGTTACTCAGTACCCGCTAGTGCTAAGGGCCTCATTTGATGCCCTTAATGTAACAGCACCTAGTGATGATACCTTGCACCCATCAACACCTAGTGTTGATGCTTCTTACGAGTTTGAGGTGAAGTATCCTTCTCAAACACCTTCAGGAGGTCAGGGGCACCCGCACTCAGCACCTCAATCGGTTCCCAAGAGTCAAACGCTTGGGAATACCCCAACCAGCGTACCAAGTACTCAGTACGCTGCCCCTTCTTATAGGGAACCGAGCGCTTCGCATTCAAGCGCTCGAGAATATAGCGCTTATTCCCCTGATTATCAATCAGGGGCGGCGGGGGCTGGTAATTCCCTCGCCGTCGTTGTTGCGGAGCATGGTACACAGCTCCGCAAGCTAGAGAGGAACTGCTAGTAGCTGAGCGCCGATATGAGTCACTCTGTGAGGACATGTCGCTCTCTTCGCGAAGAGATTCGCGACAGTGTGAGTGCTCACGTGGCCCTTCAGCAGAAGAATTATCTTCTGCTGGTCGAACTGGATCGAGCAAAGGCGGAGATTGAGAATCTCCGGACATCCCACAATCGGTTGGAGTCGATTACAACTCTTTTTTTGGAGACTTGAAGGATGCGTCCCGTCCGAAGACGTAGACGATAGGTACGGCTTGAGCCTCCCAACGTAAAACGTTGAAGGCTCATGGCCGTGGGAATGTCCAATGTATAGGCATTCCCCTTAACGCTTTGGATCTTAAAAGGTCCGATGAACTTAGGGAGCAACTTCCGTGTAGGGAAGTTGCTAATTGCATCTGTAGGTAAATTAGTTGCAGGTAACATAACTAATTCACCTTTTTGAAGGGGATTTGTATTTTTCCTTCCGTTTTTGTCTGCATTCTGCTTCTGCTTATCAAATGCAGAAGCAAGTGCATCTTTTTACATAGCGTATTACGACTTGACGCTGTAATAATACGAATTCATCTACTGTTTTATAAGCAGTTGGTGGATTGTCTTCTTTGTTATGCAGCCATTGCTGCAGACACATATTCTTCATAGGCAGCTTCAGTATCAACTGAAGCTGCTTGGGTTCTACTGTGTTTAACAGCAGAAGAGTCGTTAATCTCTCCGCAAGTTGCGGTTGCAACTGCGCATCGACTCGCTCAAAATTTGAGCGGGTCCCTCCCCCACTTAGATTTGGCGTACCGCCAAGTTAAGCTGGGGATCGTGGATGCCTTAAGGCATTCACGTAGAACGGTGTATGCTTCGTGGAAGCATGCACCGAGTTGTTTTTCAAAAACTCGGTGAGTGGCAAAAAGTCACTCCACTGTTCGAAGGCATGCGCGTATGAACGCAGCATGTCTCCTAGAACGCGGCCAACGCGTTCAGTTTGCCCATCCGTTTCCGGATGGTCCGCAGTTGACATCAACAACTGCGTTCCCAACAAAGAGAACGTTGCTTGCCAGAAGCGTCCTGTAAATCTCGGATCTCGATCCGAGACTATGTTTTCCAGCATTACGTGTAAACGGAATACCGTGTTAACGAATATCCGCGCTGTTTGCGCGGCAGTGACATTCGCTGACACTGCAGCAAGATGAGCCATCTTATTGAAACGGTCTACAAAGACCACTATGCCAGTCTTCCGAATATGATCGGGCGGAAGACCGAATATAAAGTCCATGGAAATGGACTTTCAACACTCTGTCGGAACCAGCAGAGATTGGAGGGGAGCCTGTGCAGAGTGCAAAGGCTTTACGCGCTGGCAAATCTCGCAAGCACGTACGCACTTGCGTACCCATTTATACTGGTTACGCCAGCAGAAATCGCGTGTGAGAGAAGCATACGGCTTCTCTCCACCTTGATGCCCCGAAATGGTTCCCAAACAGTATCTGGTGCTTGAGATCAAGTCGTTTGAAACGACGATGCGGCTTACATCCTGCTGGTCTGTGCTATAAAGCAACAAGCCATCGTGCAATCGATAACGATGCACGCAAGCGCAAAGGAACTCTGGAAGTTCCTCGCGCTTCCGATCAGATTGATTACTTAAGTAATCAATCGGCAGACGAGTTTCCTCGTCTGTTTTGTACACTTGACGTACCTGTCATACGAGTGACGACTACAAAGCAGTGCAACGTATTGCGTTTGCACTCATTGCCTCCGTTACAGACGGTTTCGTCTCGTAATCGGGGCGTCGTGATAGCGCATCCGTTATCTTTCCCGGTTTATATTCAGCCGTGAAGTTGTAAAAGAATGACAGCCAACGTGCCATTCTTTGAGAGATGTGTGGTGAATTCACGGCCGTGCGTAACGACGCATGGTCCGTGAAACCACAAACGGTCTATCTCCTAAGCGATAGATCCGAAACTTTGCCAAAGCATATTTCATGGCAAGGAGTTCCTTGTCATGCACGGGATAGCTGGGCGCAACCGACACGATTGGTAAAAAATTACGCGATCACGATCATTGTGATCGCGCTGCATCAAGGCATAGCCGATTGCGAAATCGCTCGCGTCGCAAACGACTTGAAACGGCCGCTCGTTATCGGCTATACCCAAGAAAGTCGCTCCAGTCAAGCTTCGCTTGACTGCATCAAACGCGTCTTGGCACTGGGTATCCCAGTGCCATTCAGCATCTTTCTTAAATAATTGAGAAAGAGGTCGAATAAGACCAGTACTTGTGCAAATATGCTGCCAACACAAGGAACTTTCGAGGCTCATTGACATTGTTTGGCGTAGGCCATTGAACAATCACCCTGATCTACACTGGATCAGGGCGCACCCCGTTCTTGCCCACAAAGCAGCCATGAACGGGTATTTCAGGTGCACCAAAGGTGCACTTCTTTAGATTTGCATAGAGCTTATACTTACACATAAGCTCTAATACCTGACGTAGATATTCTTTATGAACATCCACATCAGTCTTACCATGTTCAGCGACACTATGGATGAACACGTCGTCGAAGTAGCTCGGTGCGAATTTTTTTTCGCGGCGCAATAGATGTGTGACGCATCTATTGAAGGTAGCAGGGGCATTTCGAAGCCCCTGTGGCATCACAAGCCACTTCCAAAGCATACCGCTTGGAGTGCTTACAGCCGTGAGAGGGATATCCTTCTAACGCATAAGGACTGGGTAAAACCCATCCCTTAATTCGAGAGCACTGAAAACGGTGCTCCCGCTCATGCCATCAATGATGACATCTTTCCGCGGTATCGGCGTCATCGCCGGTACCATGGCTGCGCTCAGCTTATTAAAAGTATGAACGATTCTCCACCCACCAGTGGCTTTCTTTACGCAAAAGGTGGGACTGGAGTGCGGTGAGGTAGACTCCCGCACATGTCCCGCCTTACGACGAGTTTCAAAGAACTCGTCGATCGCCTTAACTTGGTCACGCGGCAATGACCACTGCCGCGTGACACAGTACTTCGTACCAGGCACGAGATCAATCTCGTGCCTACTTCCCTTATCTTTAGGGAGCCCACAAGGTACTTCTTCTGGGAATACGTCAGCGTACTCCCAAAGTACCGCATAGTATGGGGAAGTCGCCTTAAGCGACTCCCAGCTCTGCGCTTCAAAGCGCTGAACTTTGGTTTGCTCATTGGGAGCGGTCTCGTTCTCAATGTCTTTTGCTTGCAATGTGGATATTCGTTCACGAATATATACAACATCGTCTGTTGCGACGATGACACAGATCTGATCGATCTGATCATCGCGCAAGTTCTTCACGAACTTCTTCCAGCTCAAGGCTGGAAGAGCCATCACCTCCGAACCTATGTTCGGAGGGTTGTCAAGTGTTAGAGACTGGGTAGCTAATCCAGTCTCTGTCTGTGTCAAGACGTTTATCGTCTCGACGGACACAACCGCATGATCAGACGCACTCGTCTGATCTGTTGCCTGTTCTGCAGCACGGTGATTGTTGTCACTCGTGCACAAGGCATCATCAACATGGTGACCACTGTCTACCATGGTGTTCTTGCACTCACGACTGCTTTCAGCCATGGGTTCTTCATCTTCGACACGGAAGTCACTTACATCTATGTCGGTACCTTCGTCTTCACGGTGGGTGATTCCCACCGTGGGTAAATTCTCTGCACCACGACCGTCATTGGTCGTAGTTACTTCAACACGGGGGTGTTTGTCGCCCGTGTTTCACACGTTACCGACACGCAACAACTCTTCGTTGCGTGTGCAAGTCCCACTGACTCTCATCAGCGGGTGTACTATCCGCTGATTGTGTCAGATCAGACCTGGTGGTGCCATCGCTACCCACCACGCTGTCTGACTCTGCGGTTGTATCGTTAGATACAGCTGGATTACTCACAGAGTGATCAGATCCTGTGAGAGCGCCGCAGTCGATCGACAGGTTAACCCAGTCGATCGATGGTTGATGCTTGGAAATCCAAGGGATGCCCAAGATGACATCGAACTTGTCGTCAAGATCGAAGACGATGTATTCGTCCTCGAACGACAGTTCGTCTAACTCGAAGCGTGTGCGAATCACACGCTTTGGTATAGTCACGGTTGCACCTGTTTCAAACCGGACTGATAACATACTTCGTGGAGAGTCAATCTCCACGAAATCCAACGACGTTAGAACCTCAGTTCTAACGAAATAATTTGACGCGACCGTGTCAAACAGAGCGCGCATGGGGACATCGTTTCCATGCGGCTTAACCTCCAAGGTGATGAGAGATCCCCCTACACCCTGCACAAGTTGACAGGACATAGTCCCGTCTGGGGCTATTTTTCTCACATGCCCAATCTCGGCATGTGAGATAACCCGTCCAGTAGGGCATCCCGCCCCTACCGGTTGTTGTCGTTTTTTGCATCAACAGAGGGTTGCCCTTGTTAATGTCGCCGACCAGCGGACGGTCCAGTCCGCGGACAGCGTGGCGCCGGCCGCGGCGCCACACATTCATGGGCGTTATGGCCCATCTTCGCACATCTATTGCAGCGAAGGAACTTCTTGTTTTTCGGGTTGCCTCGGGTTGCGGCTACTGCAACCGATAGGTCCATCGGTTCTGTGCCTCCTCCGCCCGCGCTCTGGTGCGGGTTTTGGTGTCGTGGGACGAAGTGGAACTTCGTCTGCTCGAGAAATTATTATTAACATGCTGCACCGGCGGCACGTTAAAGTCGAGCGGCTGTTATGCCCTTCGACTGAACCCAGCATGCGATGACGCTGAACGCATGCTGAATTCCTCTCGGATGCTTTGATCTATAGCATCCCTCAGAGTCTTTGGCGGAATTTGGTAAAGACTCTGCTTGATGGGACCGTCGTTCAGTCCCTTCATTAGGCCAGTGACCTGCATGACAGGGCACCGGCTTGTATACAATATTTGACAACAAATATTGTATCTTCTGAGTGTAAGCTTGTAGACTAAGCTTACCCTGTCGGAGTTCCATGAACTCTTCTCGGCAACTAAGCTCCATTTCTGGAGCTTCGAAGTTTAGCTTTAGCTCGCCTTTCAAGTCCTGATACGTCAGGAACGCAGATTCATCCGTGGATCTGCGGCTCATTGCCCATGCCCTGGCGCGACCGCCCAGGCATGTGGTGGCAAAATAAGCTTGTGAACGTGGGTCCACAACCTTTTGCGCCGAGATGACATCTTCTACCTCTGCGAACCCTCTACGAAGGGGTTCACCCCCTTCGCCAGTAAAGGGCAGAATCCGCGCCTTTACTACTTCAACGTTCGCTGTGGCCGTTGTTGGTGGCGACCGCGACACTACTGACGCGGAACGCACCTGAGGGTCTATGTAAGCCCTCTTGAAACGGCTATCCGTTTCTAAAGTTTCCTCCGAGGTTTTACCTCGGAGGATGGTGATGATGTCGGTCCCCATGGTCCGCATCATCTCCACCACAGTATCCACACTTCTTTGTAAAAAAAATGTGGGAAATTTTCCCTCACTAAGCCTTGCGCGAGCTGTCACTTGCGTTCACGATTGTTGACCGTCGTCATGACGGTCGGGCGGCTCTTAACACTTTGCTCCCCAAGTTACCTAGCGAAACGGAACGAACAGTGGTCGCTTAGACGGACCACAAAGTGCTACCAGGTGTACCAGGCTAGCTGTTACAGGCTCGCACTGTTTAATTGCAAGTGAGGAAGCGTGCAATTGGTTAGAAACATATTTAATTTGTTTCTCAATATTTTTAGTAAGATTTAACTAGGTCTGGACTATTTGAATAATTAACTAGGTCTGGACTTTTTAATTAATTAAATAGTCCTAGTTATATATATGAATATATAACTACTGTAAGACCCGTGCTACAAGACGGTAAGTGTAAGAGTCAATATATTATGAGTGGTTTAAAGTTAATAACTACAATTAAATCTAAACTAATCATACAAACATGTAATATAAAACTGATTTAATAATACTCTTATTATTAGATCCCTTCTTAGATTCGATAATTGTCTCAGAATCTGTTTCTCAGGGTGGATTAAATTAACTTATAATCCAATATTCTCATTTCAGACAGCGAGTCTGAAATTGAACTGTGATATTTTAACTTAAATATCACTTATGTAATGGTACCCCATTACAGATTCTGTATCGATATCAATAATCGGGGGTGACTTATCAGGATGCCCCTGGTAATTCATCTAATCAGCTTGGCGATTTAATTGGGGATGTCCATCCAATCGGACTGATTCCATATCCACATTTGCAGGGGTTCGAACCGGCTTAGCCGCTGGCCGGTCAAATTCGGTCGTGATGCCATGATCGTTCCTGATGCGGTACATATCGTTGCGATCCACGCTCCTGTAAGAAACGTTCCATCATGGTGTGGTGCAGTGACTTGGAAATTAACGGGCTAATGAGAAGTGAATGCATCCACCTGATTGGCGGAAATGTCGGTCCTAGCCAGCTGCCCGGATCGGCCATTATGGGATGTAGGCTGGTAGCGGCCGGATGTATTCACTAGCGGCAGGATGGTGCCAGGCATGGAATCGAGCCAGATGGGCGTGATCACGAAAGTTGTAATCGGGCTAGCCATAAATGGGCCGTCCGGATCAGGTGGGCCGGATGGCCGCCGATGGTGGATGACCAAGGGGCGGATTGTCTGAAGAATGTGCGTGCGAAGGATCCTGAAGAAGGCTGGGGCTTTGTGGAAGACGGATGAGACACCAGAGGTGGACGCTGGGCTGTTAAGGAAGAGTTAACGCCAGCGGCCAAGTGGGCTTAGATGGATGGGTATCCAGGTCGAGCCGGATAATTGGTGTGTGGTACATGAAGGAGTATCCAGGTAGAGCTGGATGACAGCTGGACGGTGGCTGGATATCTGGTGTACGGCACACGAAAGAGTATCCAGGCGAGCCGGCTGGTTCTGGTGTACAGTCCACCAAAGAGCATCCAGCTGGAGCCGGATGGTTTTGATGTACGCCACACAAAAGATCATCCGGATGGTTTTGGTGTACGCCACACAAAAGAGATCCAGATGGAGCTGACTGGGCTATTTCAGGTAAAACACATAACTATCCAGCCAGGCTATTCGGTGTAGGTTACACCAAAAGTTGTATTGGACATAGGGATAAAAATCAAAATACGTTTCGCTTTCTAAGACACAAGTCACTGTCATTGGTTCACAGCAGAGGGCTAACAAGGTCCCCTCTTGCTGCTATTGGTTTGCCCGGGGAAGGTTAAAGTAACCCACCGGAAGTCCTCTGACCGGGAGTCGCCGCGTCGCGTATACTCAACTCAAGTCACCCGTGTTTGAACACGGTTTTATCCCTTTTGGAAAGTGTGGTAGCGTTTTGGCCTACTGTGGAAGATTGTGGAGTTTCATTTGGATTTCCTATTACGTACACGACCGGATTTACCCCTTTATTATCTTTGGTTTATCTGGCCGATCGATTATTATTCTCGGTCCAAACTTCAAGTAGATTGCCCATCCAGCTCCCCGGTGTAGATTCCCGCCCAGGAGCTACCCTAGTCCTAACCCTCGTCTCCTTATTCGACGGACTTTTAACTTTCGCCCTAGGGTCCATCAAGAGAGCGCAACCGCCAGTGCTGACGGGTACACAAGGCGAGCTTTTCAAACATGGATCATCCAAGTCGCCACGACCAAAGTGATGGGGGTGACCGATCCAGCCGGCCGGATGCCGGATCGGATCAAGACTTGGAAGGACGAAGTACCCCCTCCGACTGTGGTGAAGCGACTTATAAAATAATGTAAGGCACTTTCCAAAGGGCGCATTCTGATTGGCGGAAATAAGGGCCAAGGGTGTAGGTGCCGGATAGTCGCCGCCGAGGAGTCTACAAGCGGCCAGGTGGCGCCAAGCTGGGAACCAAGTCGGCGGACCTGACAAGGGGCGGGGATAGCAGGATAAGCGGGCTGAGCAGACGGAAGGACTATGGAGGTTTGACGGCCAAGATGGCGGACAGTTTGTGAGGTTGGAATGAAGGGAGCCTGAAAGAAGAGGATTGTTCTAGTGGAAGGAGTAGGCACCTGGATCGTAGGAGAAGCTGCCAAGGGATTGCTAGCGTCAGCGGCCGAGAGGTGCGGATGGGTGGCTATCCGGCCGAGCCGGCCGGGTACAATGTACCATTCGGCCTGGTACCATATGGGTTCGGTGTACCGGCCGGGTCGGTACCGTTTGGGGTTGGTGTACCGGCCGGACCGGTACACAAGTCGGAGTTAGCCGGGTTGGTTGGGTAAGGTACATTACTGGTCAACCGTGTTATTTGAGGTAGGTTACACAAAGGGAGTATTGGATATAGGATAAATCAGTATACGTTTCGCTTTCTTAGACGCAAGTCGCTTTTATTGGTTCACGGCAGAGGGCTAACAAGGTCCCTCTTGCTGTTATTGGTTTGCCCGGGGAAGGTTAAGTTAACCCACCGGAAGTCCCCTGACCGGGAGTCGCGGCGACTTCGTATACTCACCTCAAGTCGCCCGTGTTTTGAACACGGTATTAAGTATTGGGGAAGTGGTGACATTTTGGCCTTCTGTGGAAGAGTGTGGAGTTGTATCTG
>MIQA02023495.1:0-16149 GCA_001887855.2 Sclerospora graminicola
AGAAAAAACATAAAAAGAATAACAAGGACTGGATTGCATATTGCATATAAAGACGCTCCAGTTGCTGAAGTGGGAGCACAAGAAGCAACACGTGTGATGAATATTGAAAAGTTACATGTGTAGATTTACGAAAACAAAATAGAAACTAAAGAAAAAGCAGAAGACAATCAAGACGAAAAAATAAAAGATAATCAAGAAGAAGAGACAGAAAAGTGCAACGAAGAGGAGCACATAACAGAGAAAAGTCTACACAAAGCAGAAACGTGTACAGCAGCTGTTAACTTGGTCAGCGCAAAAGAAGGGGAGGGACGAGGCTGGTACAGAGAGCAGGACCCAAAAACAGGATGCAACGCAAGTTTACGTGCATGGAGCAGCTGACGATGTAGAACTCCCATTGATGATGGATAGTGGAGCCAACATATCACTACTCCACACTAATTTGGCAAGGAAACTAGGGTAGGGGTGAAGATGTTTGAGAATCCTACGAATTTCTTTGGAGTGTCCGATATTCCTATTGGAGCGCATGGGCTAGCAAAAGTAAAGATACGTCTAGGCCCTGCAGTGATTTTCGAACATGAGTTATGGGTATCCGACTTTGAATTGCAGTCCTTGATCATTCTGGGTACTGACTTCGTGGTGAAAGCCGGAGTAACACTGAACTCGAAGGATGGACTGTGTACCATACCTGGAGAAAGACCTTTTACCCTTCTGACCATGAATGATCTCACTAAAACATATATTGAGGTATTCGAAGAAGTCCGACAGAATACGGAAGAAGAATTGAATTGGACGAGTGTACAGGCCATCCGGGCCATAGGAAACGTGCCACCTGCAGTTTACTCCATCGATGCCATCTCACCCTGTAAGGTAGATCAATCGCATTTAAATCGCGAAATCTATTTACACGAAGGGATAGAGATATCCGCAGATGCTATGTCGGAGCAGCTGGCTCTCATCCCAGAGATCGAAGTAGGGACCAGTACACCTGTGGATATGGAAAAGGCTGATATAGGCGAGCCGGATCTTGCAACGCCTCAAGAAGAGGCAATGCTACGCAGAATACTGGAGAAGTAGAAAGATGGATTTATTAGTTCGGCTAATGCGTTACCACCACCAGAGAAGAATGTGGTATGTGATGTGGACGTAGAAGGAGCTAATCCAGTGACACAGAAAGCAAGGCGTCTCCCAATGCATTTGATGGGAAAATTATATGAGTTACTTCGAGGACCAGGGGTGTACGGTATTGGTACCGGTAGTAACACTGGTAGTACCGCCGGTATTAAACACTACCGATACCGGGAACTTCAATGTAGGTATGAAGAGTACCGTACCGATACCGCCCTGAGTAATGCTGGTATTTATCATTACCGAAGTCTGAAATTATGGTATTGAGTATCGATAGTATTCACCGTCAGAGCCAATCTAGGTACTCGGTACTGATAGTATTTACCGTCCATACTAACTAATCTCGGTATTACAGTAGTACCGACTAAATCGGTATCCAGAGACAATATTTTGTCTCGGTACCTCTAGTATTGACATTGCAAAATTTCTGAAAAAAAGTCGTAGAGTTGATAATGATATTAATGTTTTTTACACTCCCTACCTATGTAGCCTGTTTCATGCATCGTTTAGCATTCAAGCAAAAGATAAGGAGGTGGACAACTACTGATGGTAATGATAAGTAAATAGTATCTCTATCTGCTTAGTATCGAGTATGTCGAGCAAAGAAGTGTCAGCACCACTACCACTTTCATTATGTTTTAAGCAATTATGTATGGGGAGAGATTTTCATGAACAAGTATGACCAAACGTAAGCAACTTTATGCAAAAAAAATAAACGATATGACTAGACCCCAAAGAAGAAGTAGGAGAGCATTATGGTAGTTAGATTTTATAATAAAGCATTTTTTCGTGAATGAAAGCAGTCTTTTATGTTGGAGAGAAGAAGTTAAAAAATAAACAACAAGTTGTGGTAACCTTTGATAACTCTCTACTAGAATATTAATACTAAAGCGCAAATGCTCCCTCACCATCCGTTCGTCGTCTTACAACGGCAAAAGTTCTCCATGGTGGCATGCAACCCTCTTCTGACATACCTTACTTGTGACCACTGTCATGGATAAAAAGTCTATCTAATTACCGGGTATTAACTGTATAAGTCAAGCCCGGTACAAACTACCGGTACTAATTACCGGTATGCAGTCCAATGTTGGTGCAAGTACCGGTATGTGATACCGGCCAAATCCAATTCCGGTACTAATTTGGGCATACCAATACCGGCCATGTTAATTTCGGTAGTAAACCGTACCGACGTGTTAATTTTAGGTATCGGTAGGAAACTATAGTATCAGTATCAACAAATTTTGGTATTTAAAAGAGTTCTCAATTTGCTTTCTAGCACGCACCTGGCCCAGGTGGATTGAAGAACTACTAAGAACCTCGATAGCTACCACGACAATGCGCGTCCCGGACCCTGGGTCCGGTCCACCATCTAGCGGTGGCATGTCGGCAGACCCGACGAGTGAAGAGATGGAGCTATTCAGCTCACCAGGAAAGGAGGGTGAGGCGGATAACACGGCGCGAGGGGAGGGAACAGAGGTCGAAGAACCTCACGCTCCAACGACTACAACCACTGAACCTGACGGAGAGCCAGGTGAACTCAGCTGGTTCCCGTAAACATGATTCTAAGATTGATACTTCGACAGGTGGAACATCGAAGACATCAGAAATCAGAATCATTCAGCAGAGGACCTAGCCGGGGCATTGAGGGCTGCACTGGAAAATGCTTCCCAGACCTCACCGAAGGTAAAAGCATGGTTAGACACCATGCAACAACTATTTGTGCAAGTGTATGTAAAGGCCAAGGTTCCAACATCTAAGTTGTCTCCTAGTGCGAAACGCTTGCCAAAACTCAAAAAGGAGAAAATGACTGTCTCCTGGAGCTATTTGAGCACATTGTGGTCAAAGAGAAACAGAATTGGTCAGAATGGAAACAACGAATTGTTGGTGCGGCTATCAGTGCGCAGAAGTCAAACCAAACATTCGAAGGAATTTTGCGGAAAATGATAGGACAGGCAGCTGTACGTCAAGCGGGTCAAGATCCGCCCCCACTTTCAGGTTGGGCGGCGAAAATTGCACCCAAGGAAAAATCAATCGTGCAGAAAGTTAACACGACTGATTTTCTTTTCCGTAAGGAAATTTATGATGGGACGTTGATCCCTGAACTACGAAAAATCTGTGAGAGGGAATACGCTAAGTTTGCACCAACTAAACTAAGGGATGGAACCGATCACGAATGGACAATTGTGCAAGGACTTTTGGAAGGTAATATTATCGCAAGACGAATCCCACAATTTGTCAAAAGGATAATGTCACCAGAACATCATGTGCGTTTGATTCAAACAATAAGAGTCCAGGTGGAAGGATGTTTGATAATGGACATGAAAGGTGAAAGTCCGATTAAAGCGGCCTTTCTAAGTACGAAGTGCATACAAGAAAGTATAGCCACTGCTGCAGCGACTAGGTCAAAAGGTTCAAAGGAGTTATGGGCGATGATTGCCCAGGTGAAAACGATAAGTTACAATGCTAACAATCATTCGATTTATTTTCACTTTTACACTCGTGACATGGCGGAACAATTCGTGGGAGTCAAGGTAACATTTCATCGGTACGATCATACGGTATATAACTTACACAAACGTAAGGAAGATGGTGTCGACTCGATATGGAACAACCAAGTGGACTGTAATGGAGAAAAATACACTCAAGCTGATTACTATGCTTGTGTGTTAAGGAATGTGTCACGAACTACTAACCTGACACAATTATATGCTATGTTGAAAACGGTAGTGGATGTACCGTTTCAATTAGAAGATATGGATAATGGAGGACCCTTGTCGGAAAACTCCACATCCGTGGGCTTAACATTGGCCACGAAGAATTGTCCAGAAAAACTGATTAATATAAGCCGTTTGTGTTGGAATCAGGTAATGGTAATAATTGAACACCCCAAAATGAGGGGTCGGCGTCAATGTTTACGATGTGGTGAGTTGGGTCACCCAATGAAACAATGTACGATTACGGTGGAAGCAATGCAAAAGCCACGATGCATCGTAATCGCTACCGAGGACACGGAAAAAGTGGAGGAGTTCGTGGAAACCTTTTCTAGTATGGATGATTTGAGAGATCAAATTGATACTCACAGGAAAACTACTGTTGAAGAAGTTAACAGTGAACACGACGAAGAAACGAACGAGGAAGAAAATTGTAGTGAAAATCTTATTTCTCCATCTTCTCCGGATACAGACACTTCAAGTCAACAAGAGGAAGACCGAACACAGACTACTTCTCTCCCTGGAACATCGCCGGGCTGGGTAAATGTTTCGGTTAATAAAAAGACTAAAAACAAAAAACGGTCGACCAGTCAACAGCACACCGAAATAAAAACGGTGCTAACATCAACCTCAACTCAAGGAAGTAACACCCAGGGACAAGGAAAGGACAAAAAGCAGGCATTAAATTTAACGAGTGTCGGCACTAAGGAGAAAGAGATGGTACATTGTATAACCACTCAAAAAGAAAAGGACATCAGTGGCGACAAGTTACACCAATCTATCGGGGACCATGTGAAACAGGAAGGCCAAGGAAAAGGAACAAAAATTAAGAAATTGCCAGAAGCAGATCAAAACGATCACCATGACTCAAAGAATCTAGAGTCAACCAAGGACAGTCAATTACGTAAACAGGCACAACACGCGGCTTTACTAATTGAGGAAGGCAAGATCAAAGACAAGATAAGGGGAATATTGGATGATCTATAGGTTAGCAACGGTTCCATGGAGGATTTTCCTTTGAGTGAACAAAGCACTACTCTACATCCAAACAAAGTTACCTTAGAAGAGGCAGAAAAGCTCATGGGTATCAGACGTATTACAACACCGGCGACAGGCAACTGTCAGGTGTATGCAATATGTCAGGCACTAGCGGCACTTCAATTTCAAAATGAAAATGCGGAAGCTCTGGAAATTTTAGCTCGACTGGTTAAGGAAGGAAGTCATATTCGAGCCTTACTTGACTTCGAAATAAAATTCCCTGCAGGTATCCGTAAACACACTTTACTGGGATTAGAAAGGGGATACGAAAAAATTTCAGCGAAGGAGTCGGCTCGCGAATTCAAACTTTATCTCAGGGACTTCGCAACCAGTGGATCTAAGATTACGGATACAGTCCCACAAAAGGCATGGGGAAGTAACGATACATTGGCCACAATAAGTACGTTACTTCAGAAAGACATCTTTGTCATAAACACAAATGCAAGGATGGAGGAACCGGGCGTAATTCATTACGCCCCAGAAACACGTAACAAAAAACAAAACTGTTACATGATGAGTGGAGAGTATCCAATGCCAGTACAGAATTGTATTGATACCGTTCGAAAATTAAAACAAACGGAGCCAAAGAATCATAAGCAATGGCCAATTGTTCTTTTCTTTAAAGAAGCACATTACTCGGTGTATATTCATGGGATGAGAGCTCATGATGAAAAGTTAGGTGATGAAGTGGATGTAATCACGACTGACAATAGCAGTGGTAGTGATTCAGACGAAGATTATGATGATGATCGATGTATTAACACTGAATGTGGACAAAATGTGGATATTGTCATGGATGAGGTCTCCGACCAACCAGAGAAGGTAACCGGAATCCTAGTAGATATGAAATCCCAACAGACACTGCAGTCTGAAGATTGGGACGAAATGATGGAGGATATTATGAATAGGCTGGGCGGACCGTCTATTCATGATTATTTTAAATGTAACATTGAGCAGATTTTTCTGTCTCATGATCCTGGTCTGCTAGAAGTACTTCACTTCCTAACGGAAAAAGTCGGACGGCAATCTATTCCAGAACAAATTCAGTTACTGGAAGCAGATTTGACTCAACCAGACACCCGTGAGAAAGTGATGAGTCAATACAACATACCAGAGTCGGTATTGTCCCAATGGTACCATCGAAGCTGGTTGGATACGGAAAATAGTAATGAATAAAAATTACTAGGGTCAGCTTCGGATGCTGTAGATCAACCAGAAGTTGAGCACGATGCATTAATTGAGGAACATGAGAGAACAACCAAAGCAAAACGGTTGTGTACAAGAACAGATCCTAAAGAAAATGGGACACAGGATTTAACAAAATCAATCCGTTATGTACGAGGAACAAATGTTCCAGTTGTTCAACTTCAACTTGAATTAGTGGACGACTCCAATAAATGTGTTCCAAGTCCAAAAGCGACAACAGAACACTGGAGAAAGACTTGGGCTGCTTTAGAGGCATTTTGGAAGCAACAGACCAAAGTGCCCTTTCCACACCTCAATAGAGGTCCAGAAGTATGGAAAACAGCAGCGGACAAGGAGAGTATACTACTATTGGAATTCTTACAAATATTTGAAGGAGCTCCTTACATTTTAGATAGTATGACAACGGAGACGATGATTGCTGTCACGCGAATATGGCGTGAACAATGTTGGTGTGCCATGTTAGAACAAGGCAAAAATAATGGTATTGATGGGGTGCAAGCTGCATGGTTTCGAGAATGGGAACAGAGATATGTAGCTGTGAAAGGACCAGAACAGCGGACTGTAATCATTCACAGCACTCAGGAATGGAATGTATTACGCCGTAATCATTACGGAGGTATCAAGTTAATCCAATTATGTGCCCCAGAGAGAAAACCAACATTGGCTAGATACTTGATAAGCGCATATATATACGCGGAACAATTCGCAGCTATGGTGGGAGAAGATTATCTTTCGAGTGATTCCATAACGGATTTATTGCGACGTCACTTAAAGGTGCAGGCAGCTTATAAAGACTATGGAGAAGGATTTGATAAAGTCTTGGAAGAGGAAGGTTCAACCTGGACAGACTTACATGAATGGATGAATATCATTGCGGATCACTTTACAAACATCCCTGACTCTTCATGGGACAACTTTGATGAATCACAAGGTTCATCACTTTGTTACTAAGGGCAACGAACCGATTAGTGACATAGCCACGCATGATTATTTTGATTTGTCATTGATGGACAGTTACGCAAAATATAGGCTCTTAAAGGAAATGTAATTCCAGTTGATTACATCAAAAAGACATATTGTATCTCGTCAACCGCCAGACAATAGCGGTCGTATACGAGTAATGATGATGGTGAAATATGAAGTAAAAGCCTTCTATTGCAAGAAACAATTCCGAAGCTTATGGTTGGGTTTTTGCGGAATTATAGTGAGATGGTTGTGGCATTTGCGCAATCAATCAATTTTCAATGGTTTAAGACATACGTTTGCAGAAACCAGTAAATTTTTATGGGCTCAAAGCAGAGCCCAACTAGACACAGTTGCTTTATTGGAGCAACAACAACCTTTGACGAGGAAAGACGGGATGCGTCTGCAATTGTGTATCCAGTGCGTTTTAAACCCCTTACCAGCACCGCGAACAGCGAGCAGATACTCGGCATCCGAGCAATTGTATCACCAGGAAGATCCAGATCCCCATTTTATTTCTAGGATAAGGTATTATATAGTAGCCAATAGTTGATAACTAAAATGGACTACCTTACACGAAATTTTGGTACCCCCAGTTCTCAATTTGCTTTCAGCGTACCTGATCGGGTGAATTGAAGAACTACAAAGAACTTAGAACTTAAAGCTACTACGACAATGCGCGATCCGGACCCTGGGCCCGGTCCACCAGCTAGTGGTGGCATGTCGGTGGACCCGACGAGTGAAGGGAAGGAGTTATCCGGCTCACCTGGAAATGTAGGTGAGGAGGACAACTCGGCGCAAGGGGAGGGAATGGAGGTCGAGGAACCTCACGCACCAAAGACTACGACCACTGAACCTGATTCGACGGAGAACCAGGTGAATTCAGCTGGTCCCCGTAAACATGATTCCAAGATTGATACTTCGACAGGTGGTACATCGAAGACATCAGAAATCAGAATCATTTCTGAAACTGTACCACAATCCGGAAATAAAAAGGTCAAAGTTAATTCAGCAGAGGACCTTGCCGGGGCATTGAGGGCTGCTTCCCAGACCTCACCGAAGGTAAAAGCATGGGTTGACACCATGCAACAACTATTTGAGCAAGTGTATGTAAAGGCTAAGGTTCCAACATCAAAGTTGTCCCCTAGTGCGAAACGCTTGCCAAAACTTAAAAAAGGCGAAAATGACTGTCTCCTGGAGCTATATGAGCACATTGTGGTCAAAGCGAAACAGGAGACAGTCATAATGGAAACAACGAATTGTTGGTGCGGCTATCAGTGCGCAGAAGTCAAACCAAACATTCGAAGGAATTTTGCGGAAAATGATCGGACAGGCAGCTGTGCGACAAGCGGGGCAAGATCCGCCACAACTTTCAGGTTGGGCGGCGAAAATTGCACCCAAGGAAAAATCAACCGTGCAGAAAGTTAACACGGCTGATTTTCTTTTCCGTAATGAAATTAACGATGGAGCGTTGATTCCTGAACTACGGAAAATTTGTGAGAGGGAATATGCATAATTTGCCACGGCCAAATTAAGAGATGGAACTGATCACGAGTGGATAATTGTGCAAGGACTGTTGGAAGACAAAATTATTGCAAGACGAATCCCTCAATTTGTTAAGCAGATCATGTCACCAGAGCATCATGTCCGATTAATTCAAACTATATGTTACAGTGAATGTGTTGTTTGATTATGGACATGAAAGGTGAAAGTCCGACCAAAGCGGCCTTTCAAAGTACGAAGCGCATACAAGAAAGTATCGCCACTGCTGCAGCGCCTCGGTCAAATGGTTCGAAGGAGTTATGGGCGATGATTGCCCAAGTGAAAACGATAAGCTATAACGCTAACAATCATTCGATTTACTTTCAATTTTACACTCGCGAAATGGCGGAACAATTTGTGGGAGTCAGAGTTCCATTTCATCGGTATGACCATACGGTGTACAACTTACACAAACGTAAGGATAATACTGTCGATTCGATATGGAATAATCAAGTGGATAGTAACGGGGAAAAATACACTCAAGCTGATTATTATGCGTGTGTGTTAAGGAATGTGTCAAGAACAACTGACTTGACTCAATTATATGTTACAATCTATAATGGATGTACCGTTTCAATTGGAAGATTTGGATAATGGTGGGCCCTTGTCGGAAAATTCCTCATCAGTGGGATTAACAATGTCTACTATGAATTGTCCAGAAAAACTCACTGATATATGTCGTTTATATTGAAATCAGGTAATGGTAATCATTGAACACCCCAACATGAGGGGGCGGCGCCAATGTCGACGCTGTGGGGAATTGGGGCACCCAATGAAACAATGTACGATCACTATAGAAGCAAAGCAAAAAAACACGATGCATCGTTATTTCTACTGAGGACACGAAAAAAGTGGAAGAGTTCGTTGAAACCTTCTCAAGTATGGATGATTTTAGGGATCAAATTGAAATACACAGGAAAACAACAATGGAAGACGTCAAAATCAAACCAGACGAAGAAATGAAGGAAGAAGAAGATCGTTGTGAAAACCCAATTTCACCATCTTCTTCTGATACGGACACTCCAGATCATCAAGAGGAGTCCCGGACACAGAATAAACCTCTTCCCGGTGCATCTCCAGACTGGGTAAAAGTAACGGTTAAAAAGAAGCCTAAAAACAAAAAAATGTCGACCACGGCAGCACACCGAAAAAATAACGGTGTTTTATCCAACCTCAACGCCAGGAGGTAACATACAGGGACACGGAAAGGACATTACGCAGGCAATAAATATTAATAATGCCGGCAATAATGAGAAAGAGATGGTACACCACGTAACCACCCAAAAAGAAAAAGACATCAGTGGAGAAAGGATCCACCAGTCTATCGGGGACCATGTGAAAACGGAAGGTCAAGGCAAAGTCACAAAACTAAAGAAATTGCCAGATGCTGATCAAATTGATCACCATGACTCTAAGAATTTAGATACACATAAGGACAGTCAATTACGTAAACAGACGCAACACACGGTTTTACTAATTGAGGAAGGCAAGATCAAAGATAAGATTCGGGGAATGATAAACGATCTAAAGGATAACAACGGTTCAGTGGATGGTTTTCAGATGATGGAACAAGTTACAACTCCACCACCAAACAAAGTTACCCTAAAAGACGCAGAAAAGTTAATGGGAATAAGACGTATTGCAACACCGGCGACAGGTAACTGTCAAGTGTATGTAATATGTCAAGCACTAGCGTCGCTTCAATTTCAAAGTGAAAATATTGTGTCACTGGAAACCTTAGCTCGGCTGGTGAAAGAAGGAAGTCATAATCGGGCTCTACTAGACTTCGAAATCAAATATCCGGCAGGTGTTCGCAAGCATACTTTATTGGGGTTAGGACAAGGATACGAAAAAATTTCAGCAAAGGAGTCAGCTCGTGGATTCAAACAGTATTTACGAGAATTTGTAACAAGTGAATCTAAGATTACTGATACAGTACCACAAAAGGCTGGGGGAAGTAATGACACATTGGCCACAATGAGTACTTTACTTCAGAAAGACGTCTTTGTCATAAACACTAATGCAATGATGGAGGAACCTGGCGTAATTCATTTCGCAGCAGAAACACGTAACAAAAAACATAACTGTTACATGATGAGTGGAGATTATCCTATATCGTTACAGAATTGTATCCAAACAGTTCGAAGTTTAAAACAAATGGCTACAAAGAATTATATGCACTGGCCAATTGTTCTCTTTTTTCAAGATGCACATTATTCAGCGTATATCCATGGGCTAAGATCTCATGGCGACAAGCCAGAGGTTGAAGTGGATGTAATAATGACTGAAACTAGTAGTTGCAGTGATTCAGAGGAAGATTATGGCGATGATCGATGTGATGACACTAAATGTGAACAAAGTGTGGATATAGTTATGAAAGAGGTCTCCGACCCCACGGAGAAGGAAATCGGTATCCTTGTGGAAACGAAGCCCCAACAGGCATTACTGTCTGTAGAATGGGACAAAGTGACGGAGGATATTATCAATAGGCTGAGTGGACCGTCTATTCATAATTATTTTAAATGTGACATTGAGCAGATTATGCTGGCTCAAGATCCTGGACTGTTAGATGTCCTTCATTTTTTAACGGATAAAGTAGGTCGGCAATCAATTCCAGAGCAAATCAAATTAATGGAAGCTGATCTGTCTCAAGCAGCCAGTCATCCGTGAGAAATTGATGCATCAATACAGCATCCCAGAATCTGTATTGTACCAATTGTACCATCGAGTATGGATGGATACTCAAGGTAGTAATGAACAAAAATTACTAGTGTCAGCTTCGAAAGCAGAATAACAAACAGAAGTTGAACACGATGCATTAATTGAGGAACATGAGAGAGCGACCAAAGCTAAACGGTTGTGTACAAGAAAGGATCCTATCGAAAGTGGGACTCAGGTTTTAACGAACCTAACCCGCTACGTACGAGGAACGGATGTGAAAGTTGTTCAACTTCGTTGTGAAACAATGGATGACTTTTTTTAATGAATGTGCTCCAAGCCCAACAGTGACAACAGAACATTGGATTAAAGCATGGGGTGCTTTAGAGGTAATGTGGAAGCAACAGACCACAGTGCCTTTTCCACACTTAAATCAAGGTTCAGAAGTATGGAATACAGCAGTGGACAAGGAGAGCATACTACTATTACAGTTATTGCAAACATTCGATGGAGCTCCTTATATACTTGATGGTATTACCACCGAGACATTAATTTCTTTCACACGAATTTGGCGAGAACGATGTTGGTGCGCCATGATCGCACAAGGCAAAAATAATGATATTGAAGGTGTGCAGGCTGCATGGTTTGGAGATTGGAAACAAACATATGCATCAATAAAAGCGCCAGAACAGCGAACAGTAATCATTCACAGCACTCAGGAATAAAATGAATTACGTCGAAAACAGTATGGGGGCATTAAGTTTGGCTCGGTACCTGATCAGTGCATATTTATACGCTGAACAGTTCGCTGCTATGGTGGGGGAAGATTATCTTTCGAGTGATTCCATAATGGATTTGTTGAGTCGTCATTTTAAAGTACAAGCAGCATATAAAGATTATGGAGAATGTTTCGATAAAGTTCTGGAGGAAGATAGATCAGCTTGGGCAGAACTACAAGAATGGATAAACATTATTGCGGATCCCTTCACAACCAGTGCTGAAAGTCAGGAAGACGACGACTCCGACTATCGTGAGTCGACACTGTATTACTAAGGGCACCGAGACGATTCCTGAGATAATATCACATGGTGGTATAAGCTTGTCATCAATGGATATATATGTGAAATATCGTATTATAAATGAATTACGGAAAACTTCAGCAGACACTGATATGTTCCAGAGGACACAAGGAAGAACTCTTTTTGAGACCATGATATTTACGCAAAGGCGATCTGAAACAAGAGTGGAACGAATGCGTCTGCAATTGTGTATCCAGGGCAAGTTAAACTACCCATCAGCACCGCTTACAATAGCGAGTAGATACATGGAGACCATCCAACCGCGATTGCATGAAGAACCTGCGCCAATAAATATCTCACAGATTAGATCATTTATAGTAGCCAGTAGTTGATAACTAACATGGACTACCTTACACGTAAATTTTGGTACCAGTTCTCAATTTGCTTTCTAGCACTCACCCGATCAGGTGAGTTTGAAGAACTACCAAGCACACAGAAGCCATTACGACAAAGCGCGTCCTGGACCCTATGTCTGGGCCAGCATCAAGTGGTGGCACGTCGGAGGACCCGACAAGCACAGCGAAGCAGTTATTCTGCTTGCCTGGATATGCAGGCGAGGAGGATAACTCTACGCACGGGGAAGGACCAGAGGTTAAGAAGCCTCAATCAAAAACGGTTTCGACTATGAACCTGATTCTGCAGAGAGCCAGGCTAAATCAGCTGGTCACCATAAACATGATTCTAAGATAGATACTTCGACAGGTGGTACGTCGAAGACATCAGAAGTCAGAATCATTTCTGAATCTGTACCATCTTTTGGAAATAAAAAGGTCAAGGTTAATTCAGCAGTAGACCTAGCCGGGGCATTGAGGGCTGCATTGGAAAATGCTCCCCAGAGTTCACTGAAGGTGAAAGCGTGGGTTGATACCATGCAACAACTATTTGAGCAAGCGTATGTTAAGGCTAAGGGACCAGCATCAAAGCTGTCTCCTAGTGCGAAACACTTGCCAAAACTAAAAAGGAGAAAGTGACTGTCTCTTGGAGCTATTTGAACATATTGTGGTCAAAGAGAAACAAGACTGGACAGAATGGAGACAACAAATTGTTGGTGCGGCTATCAGTGCGCAGAAGTCAAACCAAAAAATTCGAAGGAATTTTACGGAAAATGATCGGACAGGCAGCTGTGAGAAAAGCGGGTCAAGATCCGCCACCACTTACAGGTTGGGCGGCGAAAATTGTACCCAAGGACAATTCAACGGTGCAGAAAGTTAACACGAAAGATTTTCTTTTCCGTACGGAAATGTACGATGGAGCATTAATTCCTGAATTAAGGAAAATTTGTGAGAGGGTATATGCAAATATGCCCCGAACAAATTAAGGATCACGAATGGAAAATTGTGCAAGGACTGTTAGAAGGCAGCATTATTGCAAGAAGAATCCCTCAATTTGTTAAACGGATCATGTCACCAGAACATCATGTCCGTTTAATTCAAACTATACGGATACAGGTTGAATGTTGTTTGATTATGGACATGAAAGATGGAAGTCCGATCAAAGCGGCCTTTTTAAGTGCGAAGCGCATACAAGAAAGTATCGCCACTGCTGCAGCGACTCGGTCAAAAGGATCGAAAGAGTTATGGGCGATGATTGCCCAAGTGTAAACGATAAGCTAAAACGCTAACAATCATTCGGTATACTTTCCCTTTTATACTCGCGAAATGGCGGAACAATTTGTGGGTGTCAGAGTACCATTTCATCGGTACTACCATACGGTGTATAATTTACACAAACGCAAGGATAATACTGTCGATTCGATATGGAATAATTAAGTGGACAGTAACGGAGAAAAATGTACACAAGATGATTATTATGCTTGTGTGTTGAGAAATGTGTCAAGGACAACTGACTTGACTCAATTATATGTTACAATCTATAATGGATGTACCGTTTCAATTGGAAGATTTGGATAATGGTGGGCCCTTGTCGGAAAATTCCTCATCAGTGGGATTAACAATGGACACTATGAATTGTCCGGAGAAACTTACTGATATATGTCGTTTATATTGGAATCAGGTAACGGTCAATGTTTACGCTGTGGTGGATTGGGGCACCCAATGATACAATGTACGATCACTGTTGAAGCAATGAAAAAAACACGATGCATCGTTATTTCTAATGAGGACAAGAAAAACGTGCAAGAGTTCGTGGATACGTTTCAAGCATGGGTGATCTGAGGGACCAAGTCGATATACACAGGAAAACCGCAATTGACGAAGCCAACATAAAAAAAAGACGAGGAAATGAACGAGGAAGAGGATCATAGTGAAAATCCAATTTCACCATCTTCTTCTGATACGGACACTCCAGATCAGCAGGAGAAGTCCCGGATTGAAAGTAAATCTCTTCCAGGTGAATCACCGGACTGGGTAAAAGTAACGGTTAAAAAGAAGATAAAAAACAGAAAAAGGTCGACCAGTTAGCAGCACACCGGAAAAAAACGGTGTTAACTCCAGCCTCAACACCAGGAGGTAACACACAGGGACATGAAAAGGACACTACGCAGACATTAATTACCAATATTGCCGACAACAAGGAGAAAGAGATGGCACACCACTTAACCACCCAAAAGGAAAAAGACACAAGTGGAGATAAGATCCGCCAGTCTATCGGAGACCATGTGAAAATGGAAGGTCAAGGCTAAGCTACAAAACCAAAGAAATTGCCAGATGCTGATCAAATTGATCAACAAGAATCGAAGAATTTAGAGACACATAAGGACAGTCAATTAAGTAAACAGACACAGCACACGGCTTTACTAATTGACGAAGGTAAGATGAACGACAAGATTCGGGGAGTGTTAAAAGATCTAGAGGACAAAAATGGTTTAGTGGATGGTTTTCAGATGATGGAACAAGTTACAACTCCACCACCAAACAAAGTTACCCTAAAAGACGCAGAAAAGTTAATGGGAATAAGACGTATTGCAACACCGGCGACAGGTAACTGTCAAGTGTATGCAATATGCCAAGCACTAGCGTCGCTTCAAATCCAAAGTGAAAATGTTGTGGCACTGGAAACATTAGCTCGACTGGTGAAAGAAGGAAGTCACATTCGGGCTCTATTAGACTTCGAAATAAAATTCCCGGCAGGTATTCGCAAGCATACTCTATTTGGACTAGGACGTGGTTACAAAAAAAATTCAGCAAAGGAGTCAGCTCGCGAATTCAAACAGTATTTAAGAGAATTTGCGACAAGTGGATCCAAGATTACCGATACAGTACCAGCAAAGGCTTGGGGAAGTAATGATACATTGGCTACTATGAGTACTTTACTTCAGAAAGACATCTTTGTCATAAACACTAATGCAATGATGGAGGAACCTGGCGTAATTCATTTCGCCCCAGAAACACGTAACAAAAAACATAATTGTTACATGGTGAGTGGAGAGTATCCTATTTCGTTACAGACTTGTATTGAAACGGTTCGAGGCCTGAAACAAATGGCTACAAAGGATTATATGCACTGGCCAATTGTTCTCTTTTTTCAAGATGCACATTATTCAGCGTATATCCATGGGCTAAGATCTCATGGCGACAAGCAAGAGGATGAAGTGGATGTAATAATGACTGAAACTAGTAGTTGCAGTGATTCAGAGGAAGATTATGGCGATGATCGATGTGATGACACTAAATGTGAACAAAGTGTGGATATAGTTATGAAAGAGGTCTCCGACCCCACGGAGAAGGAAATCGGTATCCTTGTGGAAACGAAGCCCCAACAGGCATGACAGTCTGTAGAATGGGACAAAGTGACGGCGAGCCAACGTGGATTTCCTCACTGGAGCTTATAATCGAATTAACTTAACGCTCCCGTAATGGTTTCGACGT
>MIQA02023496.1:0-24145 GCA_001887855.2 Sclerospora graminicola
GTATCAGAATCTGTTCTCAAGGTGGATTATAACAACTTATAATCCAATATATGCATTTCAGACATTAATGGTGAAATTGAACTGTTATATTTCAACTTAAATATCACTTATGTAATGGCACCCCATTACACTCGCGGTGATATCCAGGGACACCAAGAAATCCGGGCACGCGCATCAATGTGGTGTAGTCGCTCTCAGAAATTTCTTCTGAGATGCGAACATCCACGGAGGGCCCAGATGACTGACTGTTGAAGAGGGTACTCCGTCCATTCAGGTCTTGGTCCGAGCCAGCATCCAGCCGGCTGGATCGGTCACTTCCATCACCTTGGCTGTGACGACTTGGATGGTCCATGTTCTGCAATGCTCACCTTGTGTACCCGTCAGCACTGGCGGTTACGCTCTCTTGGTGGACTCTAGGGCGAAAAGTTAAAAGTCCGTAAAATAGATAAAATAAAATAAAAAAGGTGGACGAGGGTTAGGACTAGCGTAGCACCTGGGCGGAAATCTTCACCGGGGAGCAGGATGGCGTTATATTTGAAATTTGTATACCGCAAAGGCTGAACCGAGAATAATCGATCGGCCAGCTTAACCAAAGATAATAAAGGGGTAACTCCAATCTTGTGTAAATAGTGAATCCAAACAATATTCCACAATCTTCCACAGTAAGCCAAAACTTCACCACACTTTCCAATGGAATTAAACCGTGTTCCAAACACGGCAGACTTGAGTCGAGTATAAGTTTCACAGCGACTACCGGTCAGTGGACTTCCGGTGGGTTCCTTTCAACCTTCCCCGGGATAACCAATAACAACTGGAGGGGATCTTGTTGACCCTCTGCTGTGAACCAATGACGACTTGTGTCTTAGAAAGCGAAACGTATGCTAATTTTTATCTCTAGATCCAATATAACCTTTGGTGTACCCTATCCAAAATAACCTGTCCAGCTTGAACTGGATGGTCGTGTACCATACCTGAAATAGCGTGACCAGCCCAACCTGGACGTTTTGTGTAATGTACACCAAATAGCATGACCAGCCTGGATAGCCATCCACCTCGACCTGGACGGTACCTTGCCGCCGACTCCGATTCCTTCATCATGGCCGCTCGCCCACCTTCGGTGATCCGACCGGCTACTACAGGGTGTAACAGGCTAGCTGTTACAGGCTTACACTGTTAAATTGCAAATGAGGAAGCGTGCAATTGGTTAGGAACAAATGTAATTTGTTCCTCAATAGTTTAATTAAGATTAAACTTAGAGTTGGACTATTTAATTGATTAAATAGTCCCTTAGTTATATATATTAATATATAACGAAGACACGTGGCTGCAAGACGGTAAGTTTAAGAGTGATATATTTATGAGTGGTTTAGAGCTAACTACTATAATTAGATTTAGACTAATCATATAAACATGTAATATAAAGCTGATGTAATAATACTCTTATTATTAGATCTCTTCTTAGATTCGAAATATGGATTAGAATCTGTTTCCCAGGGTGGATTATAATAACTTATAATCTAATTTTCACATTTCAGACAGTAAGTCTGAAATTGAACTGTGATATTTCAACGTAAATATCACTTATGTAATGGCACCCCATTACATCACCCCCCCCCACTCAAGGTGGTTGGCCAATAATATAATGTAATATTCACCAATCGAATGGTGGCACTTGTTGGTCATAACAATATTTTGTTTACAACCATCAATGACCAGAAGAACTCAATGGGGGAGACACGAGGCGGCGCTCCTACGGGCGCTGTTGAAACTGCTAATACAGCATCCACCTCTGCATCACATGCAGAGGTGCCATCATCGAATGCCGACGCTGCTAATGTAGCGTCGGAGAAGATGAAGCCGAGAGACCCATTGTCTCTCATAATAGACGCTGCGGAAGCAGTGTCTAAGAGGTGACGTGAAGATAGCGCGACATCTAGAACGCTCACACCTGTCGAATGGGTGGTGAAGAAGTGTTCTTTAGTCTTCGGAGACTCTTCGGACTTCGGATACTCCTAGGACTTCGGAGACTCTTCGGACTCCGAAGAAGAGGATGAGGACGTCACCGTCCTCCGCGAGGGACTAGCGAACGTAAGCTCACTAGAATTTCTTCGTCGAGAAGTAAAGGCAAAGTGGATTCTGACGCTGTCGATTACGACAGCGACAATTCCGTCTTACGATGGCAGAAGGGGCGGAGGGCTCCTCCTGGACCTCGACACTCGCCTGGTCGAGATGAAGACTTTGGAAGGGCAGGTGGCGCTCCACCTGCAAAAAAATAACGTGCAGAAGTGGCTTACGATACTTCTGATTTGTCTTGTCGTAAGGAACAACATGTTCCGTACAAAGTGGGGGTTTGGACCCCAGCATGGACACTTGTGCCCGGAAGTGGTGGGCACACCAAGCGCGATTGTCAATACCCGTTGTTTGACATCAACGCGCTTGATGATTGCGAAGACATTCGTAATCGCTACTTCGATAGGAGTACCGACGATAGACGTCGGTACTTTATCGACCTTTTCTTTCAGGCTCGTTACTATACGAACCGAAAAGGGTCGCGTAAGAACAGGGACGATAAAGACGCCCTGACACAAAATTGGAATGCCTTTGTTGAAAACTGCAACAAAGGTCCCGACGATTACGTGAAGCGAGTTCACGTAAATCGCGAGCGCTTTTTAAAGCACTCACGTACAGGGAAAATGGAGTTTATCCATTTTACCTGCATCAAAGAAGGCATTTCTTGACTCCTTATTGTCCCAAGGAAGCTCCTCGTCTGAGAAAAGGAGCTGCGGGGGTACCGAGGGTACTCGGTACCCGCTATGATTAAGGGCCTGATTGATGCCCTTAATATATCTGCACCTGGTGCGGATACTTTCATCTCATCAACACCTAGTATTGATGCTTCTTTCGACTTCGAGGAGAAGTATCCTTCTCAAAATCCTTCAGGAGGTCAGGGGCGTCTGCCCTCAGAACCTCGATCGGCTCCCAAGAGTCAAACTCTTGGGAATACTCCAACCATCGTACCAAGTACTCGGTACGCTGCCCCTTCTTATAGGGAACCGAGCACTTCGCAATCAAGCGCTCGAAAATATAACGCTTTTTCCCCTGTGGTAGTCTCTCGCCATCGTTGTTGCGAAGCATGGTTCACAGCTCCGCAAGATCGAGAGGGCTTGCTTTGGGTTGAGCGGCGATATGTCTCACTCTGTGAAGACATATCGTTTCCTTTGTGAAGAGATTCACGACATTTTGGGTGCTCACGTTGCCCTTCAGCAGAAGATTGATCTTCTGCTGGTCGAGATTGACCGCTTGAAGTCGGATGTTCAAACTCTCCATACTTCCAACAATCGGTTGGAAACTGATTACAAGTCTCTCTTAGGAGACTTAAAGAAGCAAGGCATTCGCCGTGAGGATGCGTCTTGTCAGAAGACGTCGACAAAAGGTACGGCTTGAACATCCCAATGTAAAACGTTGGGTGAAGGCGCATGGTCGCGAGAATGTCTAATGTATAGGCATTCACCTTTACACTTTGGACCATAAAGGGTCCAATGAATTTAGGGAGCAACTTCCGTGTAGGGAAGTTGCTATTTGCGTGTGTAGGTAAATTAGTTGTAGATAACAGACTAATTCACCTTTTTGAAAGGAATTTGTGTTTTCCTTCCATTCTTTCTGCATTTTGCTTCTGCTTGTCAAAAGCAGAGGCAAGTGCATCTTTTTCATAGCGTATTACAGCTTGACGCTGTAAAACGAATTCATCTACTGCTTTAATAGCAGTAGATTGACTGACACATACTCTTCGTAGACAGCTTCATTATCAACCGAAGCTGCTTGAGTTTCTACTGTGTCAACAGTAGAAGACTCGTTGATCTTTTCGCAAGTTGCAACTGCAACTTGCGCATCGACTCGCTCAAACTTTGAGCGGGTCCCTCCCTCACTTAGATTTGGCGTACCGCCAAGTAAAGCCGGGGTTCGTGGATGCCTCAAGACATTCACGTAGAACGGTGTATGCTTTGTAGAAGCATGCACCGAGTTTTAATTGCAAACTCAGTGAGTGGCAAAAAGCCAATTCACTGTCCGAAGGCATGCACGTATTAACGCACCATGTCTCCGAGAACGCGGTTAACGCGTTCAGTTTGCCCATCCATTTCCGGATGGTCCACAGCTGACATCTTCAACTGCGTCCCCAACAAAGAGAACGTTTCTTGCCAGAAACGTCCTGTGAGTCTCGGATATGGATCCGAGACTACGTTTTCCGGCATTCCGTGTAAACGGAATACCGTGTCAACGAATATCCGCGCTGTTTGCGCGGCAGTGACATTCGCTGACACTGTAGCAAGATGAACCATCTTGCTGAAACGGTCTACAAAGACCACTATACCAGTCTTCCGGCTATGATCGGGCGGAAGACCGAAGATAAAGCCCATGGAAATGGACTTCCAACACTCTGTCGGAATCGGCAGAGATTGGAGGGGAGCCTGTGCAGAGTGCGCAGGCAAATATCGCAAGCGCGTACGTACTTGCGTACCCATTTATACTGGTTACGCCAGTAGAAATCGCGTGCGAGAGAAGCATACATTTTCTCTCGACCTTGATGCCCCGAAATCGGTGCATCATGATACTGAAACAGTATCTGATGTTTGAGATCATCGTCGTTTGGAACGACGATGCGACTAACATCTTGTTGGTCTGTGCTGTAAAGCAACAGACCAACGTGCAATCGGTAACGATGCACGAAAGCGCGAAGGGACTCCGGAAGTTCTTCGCGTTTCTGATCAGATATATTACTTAAGTAATCAATCAACAGACGGGTCTCCTCGTCTGATTTGTTCGGTCGTTGTACCTGTCGTACAAGTGACGACGACAGAGCAGTGCAACGTATTGCGTTTGCACTGATTGCCTCCGTTAGAGACGGTTTCGTCTCAAAATCGGGGCGTCGTGATAGCGCATCCGCTTTCACGTTCAACTTTCCGGGTTTATATTCAGCCGTAAAGTTGTATTAAGCAAAGAATGACAGCCAACGTGCCATTCTTTGAGAGATGTGTGGTGAATTCACGACCGTGCGTAACGACGCATGGTCATGGTAAACCAAAACCGGTCTATCTCCAAAGAGATAGATCCGAAACTTTACCAGTACATACTTCATGGCAAGGAGTTTCTTGTTATGCACTGGAGTTGCGCTCTGCTGCATGCAACTGCCACGATTGGTAGTAGATTACGTGATCGACGATCAGCGTGATCGTGCTGCATCTGGGCACAGCCAATTGACGTCTTTCTTAAGTAATTGAGAAAGAGGTCGAATAAGACCAGCATAATTGCACTAATATTTGTGCCAGTACGTCGCAAACCCAAGGAACTTTCGAAGTTCCTTGACGTTGTTTGGCGTAGGCCATTCAACGATCAACCTGATCTTTTCCGGATCAGGGCACACCCCGTTCTTGCCCACAAAGCAGCCAAGAACGGGTATCTCAGGTGCACCAAAGGTGCACTTCTTTAGATTGAGCTTATGCATACGCATAAGCTCTAACACCTGACGTAGATGTTCTTTGTGAAAATCTAAATCAGTCTTATCATGTTCAGCCTTACTGTGGATGAACACGTCGTCGAAGTAGCTCGGTGCGAATTCTCGCACCGGGCGCAATAGATGCGTGGCGCATCTATTGAATGAGGCAGGGGCATTTCGAAGCCCCTGCGGCATTACAAGCCACTCCCAAAGCATACCGCTTGGAGTGCTTACTGCCGTGAGAGGGATATCCTTCTCACGCATAAGGATTTGGTAGAAACCATCCCTTAAATCGAGAGCACTGAAAACGGTGCTCCCCCTCATGCCATCAATGATGACATCTTTCCGCGGTATCGGCGTCTGCGCCGGTACCGTGGCTGTGTTCAGCTTATTGAAAGCATGAACGATTCTCCACCCACCAGTGGTTTCTTAACGCAAAAGTTAGGACTGGAGTGCGGTGAGGTAGACTCCCGCACATGTCCCGCCTTACGACGAGTTTCGAAGAACTCGTCGATCGCTTTGACTTTGTCAAGCGGTAATGACCATTGCCGCGTGACACAGTACTTTGTGCCAGGCACGAGATCAATCTCGTGCTTAATTCCCTTATCTTTAGGGAGCTCGCAAGGTACTTCTTCTGGGAATACGTCAGCGTATTCCCAAAGTACCTCGTAGTACGGGGAAGTCGCCTTAAGCGACTCCCAGCTCTGCGCTTCAAAGCGCTGAACTTTGATCTTTTCATTGGGAACGGGTTCGTTCCCAATGCCTTCTAATTGTAAAGCTGATATTCGTTCACGAATATCCACAACATCGTCTGTTGCGACAATGACGCAGATCTGGCCGATCTGATCATTGCGCAAAATCTTTACGAACTTCTTCCAGATCAAGGCTGGAAGGGCCATTACCTCTGAACTTATGTTCGGAGGGTTGTCAAGTGTTAGAGACTGGGTAGCTAATCCGGTCTCTGTCTGCGTCAAGACGTTGATCGTCTCGACGGACACAGCTGCGAGATCAGACGCACTCGTCTGATATGTTGCCTGATCTGTTGCACGGTGATTATCTCTCGTGCACAAGGCATTCTCTTCATGGTGACCACTGTCTACCGTGATGCTCATGCACTCACGACTGCTCTCAGTCGTGAGTTCTTCGTCTTCGACACGGAAGTTATTTGCATCCGTGACGGTTTCATTGTTTGCTCGGTGGGTGTTTCCCACCGTGTGTAAATCCTCTATACCACGACCGTCATCGGTCGTGGTAACTTCAACACGGGTGTGTTTTTCACCCGTGTTGCACACGTTACCGACACGCAACGACTCTTCCGTTGGGTGTGCAAGCCCCCCTGGACTTTGATCAGCGGGTGTACCGTCCGCTGAACTAGTCGGATCAGACCTGGTGGTGCCATCGCTACCCACCAGACTGTCTGACTCTGCGGTTGTATCATTAGATACAGCCGGATTACTCACAGGGTGATCAGATCCTGTGAGACCGCCGCAGTCGATCGACAGGTTAACCCAGTCGATCGTTGGTTGATGCTTGGACATCCAAGGGATGCCCAAGATAACATCGAACTTGTCGTCAAGATCGAGGACGATGTATTCGTCCTCGAACGACAGTTCGTCTAACTCGAAGGTGTGCGAATCACACGCTTTGGTATAGTCACGGTTGCACCTGTTGCTAACCGGACTGACAACATGCTTCGTGGAGATTCAATCTCCACGAAGTTCAACGACGTTAGAACCTCAGTTCTAACGAAATTGTTTGACGCTCCTGTGTCAAACAGAGCACGCATGGGGACATCGTTTCCATGCGGCTTAACTTCCAGGGTGATGAGAGGTTTCTCTTCACCCTGCACACGTTGACAGGACATAGTTCCGTCTGGGGCTATTATCCTCACATGCCCGATGTCGGCATGTGAGATAACCCGTCCAGTAGGGCGCCCCGCCCCTACTGGTTGTTGACGTTTTTTGCATCAACAGAGGGTTGCCCCTGTTGATGTCGCCGACCAGCGGACTGTCCAGTCCGCTGACTGCGTGGCGCCGGCCGCGGCGTCATACATTCATGGGCGTAATGGCCCATCTTCGCGCATCTATTGCAGCGAAGGAACTTCTTGTTTTTCGGTTGCCTCGGGGTCGAGGCAACTGCAACCGATAGGTCCATCGGTTCTGGACCTCCTCCGCCCTGTGCTCTGGCGCGGGTTTTAGTGTCGTGGGACGAAGTGTGATCTTCGTCTGTTTGAAGAATGATTAACATGCTGCACCGGTGGCATGTTAAAATTGAAAGGCTGTTGAGCCCTTCGACTAAATCCAGCATGCTTTGAGGCTGAACGCATGCTAAATTCTTCTCGGATGCTTTGGTCTATAGCATCCCTCAGAGTCTTTGGCGGGTTACGGTAAAGACTCTGCTTGATGGGACCGTCATTCAGTTCCTTCAGGTAGCCGGTGACCTGCATGGCAGGGGGCACCGGCTCATACACAATATTTGATAACAAATATTGTATATTCTGAGCGTAAGCTTGAAGACTAAGCTTACCTTGCCGGAGTTCCATGAACTCTTCCCAGCAACTAAGTTCAATTTCTGGAGCTTCAAGGTTGAGCTTTAGCTCAGCTTTTAATTCATGATAAGTCAGGACCGCAGATTCATCAATGGATCTGCGGCTCATTGCCCATGCCCTGACGCGACCGCCCAGGCATGTGGTGGCAAAATAAGCTTGTGAACGCGGGTCCACAATCTTTTGCGCAGCGATGGCATCTTCCACCTATGCGAACCATCTACGAAGGAGTTCACCGCCTTCGCCAGTAAAGAACGGTAGCCGCGCCTTTACTACATCAACGCTCGCCGTGGGCGTTGTTGATGGCGGCCGTGACATTATTGTCGCGGAACGCACCTGAGGGTCTATGTAAACCCTCTTGAAACGGTTCACCATTGAAACGGCTCACCATTTCAAAAGCTTTCTCCGAGGTGTTACCTCGGAGGATGGTGATGATGTCGGTCCCCATGGTCCGCATCATCTCCACCACAGTATGTACATTTCGTTGTGGAAAGTGAAAGAAAGATTCCATAACTAAGTCTTGCGTGAGCTGTCGCTCGCGTTTACGATCGCTGACCGTCGTCATGACGGTCGGGTGGCTCTTAAACCTTCGTTCCGCTGGTTAACTACATGTACGAACAGTGGTCGTTAAGACGGACCACAAAGTGCTACCAGGTGTAACAGGCTAGCTGTTACAGGCTTACACTGTTAAATTGCAAGTGAGGAAGCGTGCAATTAGTTAGGATCAAATGCAATTTGTTCCTCAAGAGTTTAATTAAGATTAAACGTAGAGTTGGACTATTTAATTGATTAGATAGTCCCTTAGTTATATATGTGGCTGCAAGGCGATAAGTTTAAGAGTGATATATTTATGAGTGGTTTCGAGCTAACTACTATAACTAGATCTAGACTAATCATAAAAACATATAATATAAAGCTGATATAATAATACGCTTATTATTAGATCTCTTCTTAGATTCGATATTTGTATCAGAATCTGTTTCCCAGGGTGGATTATAAAAACTTATAATCCAATTTTCACATTTCAGACAGTAAGTCTGAAATTGAACTGTGATATTTCAACGTAAATATCACTTATGTAATGGTACCCCATTACACAGGGGCACAGCCTTCCCTGGGGCTTAGCCAATCCGCCCCTTGGCCACCTATAGCCACCATTGACGGCCACCCAGCTCCACCTGATCCGGCTGGCCAACTTCTGGCTGACCTGGCTCTGAGCCTCTAGATCACCTTAATCTAGCGCCTGACTCCATGCCTTGTACTGATCTGACGCTTGCGAGTGCTCCTGAACACCTCCGGCAGCTGTCATTCTGCGTCCGTCGGTGGCCGATCCGGGCAGCTAGCTTGGGCCAACATTTCTACCAATCAGGTAAGTGGATTCACTTCTCATCAGCCCGTTAATTCCAAAACCACTTCACCACAAAATTCTTATCGAGGTGCGAACACCCACGGGGGGGCAGATGACTGACTGTCGGAGGGGGTACTCCGTCCATCCAGGTCTTGGTCCGGGTCAGCGTCAAGTTGGCTGGGCCGGTCACTTCCATCAACTGGATGTGACGACTGGAATGATCCATCTTGTTTAATCTTTCCTTGTGTACCCGTCAACACTAGCGGTTACGCTCTCCTGGTGAACTCTCGGGCGAAAAGCTAAGAAGCCAGTTAAGGCAGGTGCAGCCAGCGAAAATGGAAATATAACTTCATCAATACTAACGTGGAGTGTGGAGAGTGGAACGGGATCCCGGTCCTCATAAACGGGGAAACTACACGATATTTGGGTTACGAGATTGGAGCATGCGATATGGCAAGAAAAATACGCTTAAGATTTATCCAATGTAGACTGATAACTGCAGTGACATGCAGGACAGCAGTGTTAGAGCGGCCAATGCAATCGCGTTCCTGTGATACTTTTTACGGCAACAACACTTTTTACACCTCAGAGGATGTGTTGAGAGACCTGGCTCATTTCCAGAAGATATTTCTAAGGCGCAAAATTTTGGACTGAAGCACCTGGCCGCAAGGTGATTTGGTTAATATTAAAAGTGGTCAAATGTTAATTTTTTAGGGACCCTTTTCAAAACGCAGACAAGAACTGTGTAACATAATTATGAACCATTGTAAGAGCATTGGGCGCAAGAATTCCATGTTTTTGTTCTTATCCTGTACCGGTAATCACATTTCACTATTTTAATAACTACATTCATTCTTGAAAATGGCGCGGACTCAGCAACACGGCACTCACTATAAAAAGGTTTCGCAAGGGCCAGTCAGCGTCACTGGCGCATTGGCGGTGGAATGGAATGAAATAAACGCAGCTTTTGGCGAATGTGCTTTTCTATTCCAGACACTAGCGAACATTGTTGGTCTGAAATTCTCGGGGAAAACTTTATGTTGTAATTTGACAAAGAGTCCTTGTCATGTCTGAAAGCTGTTTAGCACGTCGTAATTCAGTTTCAAGATTGTACCGCTTAGCAGCTTTTCAAAAATTATCAGAACAAGCAATCTTCGTATGGAATATAGCCTGTACGTTGTGAAATTGGGTGACCTTTTAACTGTTTATGTCGATATTCGACATGACTAATGTTTGCGCTTCCTTGGTTTTGATAGACATGGTTCGGATCAGCAGCGTTTCCTTGAATATCACTTCAGATTGGGGTTAATTGCCTGGATCACCTGGCTTGGTCAATAGATGGCGCTTGCCCGATTTCATGACAAGTCTATTCGGTTACCCTACAAGGTTACAAAGTATTCCATCGGCGGGAATTCAATTGTTTTCCTAAAAAACTAACCACGAAGAATGAACAAAAACGCTCAAATAAGCGCTGACTAACTTGAAATGGCTGCTCACTTGGGTTTCAGCGCGTGGTTACTGCATTTATGTGCCGAAAATGATACCATTGTTGAAAGCAAATCTATTATTACTAAACCAACCTTTCATTATGCGCAATGAGGGCGCATAACAATGCGCTGCGATCAAATCACTTCGGTGTCGAGGACTGGCGTTGTCCGATCTGTACGCTGCTGAATGCAGTGGAAGATGAGCGTTGTGCAGCTTGTGGTAATGAACGACCTCTTTTTTCAACGAAACCTAAACAATGTCAATCTCCAGGCCCTGCAGCAGTGTTTTCCGGAGTGCAGCATATCTTCCGCCAAAAATCTGGCGTTTTTTAAGCCCGTTACCAAGCCATCAAGATGATGTTTTTGCGTCGAGGCAAGATCCACGTCTTGTAGTAAAAGAAAAAAGCTGAAAATGGCAATGGACTGAGCCTATCGATTGCGTAAAAAACGTGGAGAGCGAGAGGGTGGAGACAGAGACAACAAGGCATTAATGCAACCTTTACACTGAGAGCCAGCTGTGGTGAATTGGTTCCGGAACGAATCAACTGTCGGATGTAAAAATACATCTGGTCGGAGTCGTTTTAGATTGCCCCAAATTACCGGGCGGGATGGCGGTTATGAGTCGGATACGAAGTCGGGTTCATCATGAGAAGTGGTTTGAAGGCTCAGTGCCAGCGCATGGATGCGGAATAGAGATTAAAAGGAAGTGTCCAGGTGTGTTGGGTCAGGTTGGCCATGTTGCTCGAAATCAATTCGCCGGATCGAGTTGGGTTAGAAGGTGACCGATAGCAGATGCAGGCACCCAAAGGACGCATGTGAGGTTCCAGGGAGGTTATATCCCTGTGGTAGCCAGGTGAGGCATCAACAGCTAAACAGTGGTCAAGAAGAAGATATCGGAGATGATGGCCGGGTTGCCCTGGGTAGTGTGAGGTGCTGTCCAGGTCGGCATGAGTACCCATCCAGGTTGGCCACTCTATTTTGTTTAAAATAAACAAGCGTCCAGGTCAGGTTAGCCGCTCTATTTTGGGTAAGGTACATTATAGGCTTATTTTGGATTTAGGGATAAAATCAGTATACGTTTCTCTTTCTAAGACACATGTCGCTATTGGCTCACAGCAGAGGGTTAACAAGGTCCCCTCTAGCTGTCATTGGTTTACCCGGAGAAGATTATAAGAAACCCACCGGAAGTCCCCTGACCGGGAGTCACTTGGAAACCTAATACTCACTCAAGTCGCCTGTGTTTTGAACACGATTAAGTTATATTGGAAGGGAAGGCGACGTGCTGGCTTACTGTGGAAGATAGTGGGGTAATGTCATTACTACACGTAAGATTGGAGTAATGTAACCCCCTTATTGTCTTTGGTTGGGCTGACTGATTGAGTAATCCCGCTGAACCAGCCCCAGAAGTTGTCTTTAGAACAGCATGAGAAGCTAACTCCAAGCCGATTCCGAGCTGACTCCAGAAGGACCAGGTCGGGCCTGTTGAAGATCAGGTCGATTGAAGATCGATCAAGAATCAGGTTGAAGATCAGTTGAAGATCGGTCGACGGTGGTACCAATAAACCATGTGATAAGACAATCAAGATCAATGCATTAGGTAAGTCACGTAGGTTGGTGTATGGTACATTAGGTATTAGGGATTGCATTTGAAAAATAGGACTGAATTTTCTCCCTAAGCAAAGAGTCGCTCCGCCACGTGTCGGCGGTCATTGGGAGCGCAGGGCTAACAAGGACCCTGTAGCTCAACTAAATCCCCGGTTAAGACGCGTATAGACACATTTTTGGCTCACGGGAAGTCCTCCGACGGAATTGATTATGGTTTTCAACCCTCACTCTCACGCCCACGAGTTTGAAACAGGTCTTCTTAAATGGAAAGGTTTTTGTGGAGATAACTATGTGGTTTAATGCGGAAGATCGTGATTATATCGTGGTTTGCGTGGTTATTGGTTATCTCTCGTTTTATTGGTAGGTCCGGTCGGTTGAATAATCCCGATCCGACCTTTACGGTACTTATACGCAGTACCACCCCTGATCTGTCCTCCAGTGAAGATTTCTACCGAAGAGCACCCCCTGTCTCGAAGACTTGCACACGGGAGGAGATGGCGCCGTGGCCAGCACCACGCAGTCAGCGGACTGGACAGTCCGCTGGTCGGCGTCATCAACAGGTGCAACCCTCTGTTGATGCAAAAAAACGTCAACAACCAGTAAGGGCGGGGCGCCCTACTGGACGGGTTATCTCACATGCCGACATCGGGCATGTGAGGATAATAGCCCCAGACGGGACTATGTCCTGTCAGCATGTGCAGGGTGAAGAGAAACCCTGGAGGTTAAGCCGCATGGAAACGATGTCCTCATGCGTGCTCTGTTTGACACAGGAGTGTTAAACAATTTCGTTAGAACTGAGGTTCTAACATCGTTGAACTTCGTGGAGGTTGAATCTCCACGAAGCATGTTGTCAGTCCGGTTAGCAACAGGTGCAACCGTGACTATACCAAAGCGTGTGATTCGCACACGCTTCGAACTCGACGAACTGTCGTTCGAGGACGAACACATCGTCCTCGATCTTGACGACAAGTTCGATTTTATTTTGGGCATCCCTTGGATGTCCAAACATCAACCAACGATCGACTGGGTTAAGCTGTCGATCGACTGCGGCGGTCTCACAGGATCTGATCTCCCTGTGAAAAATCCGGAGGTATCTAATGATACAATCGCAGAGTCAGACAGTCTGGTGGGTAGCGATGGCACCACCAGGTCTGATCCGACTAGTTCAGCGGATGGTACACCCGCTGGTCAAAGTCCAGAGGGACTTGCACACGCAACGGGAGAGTCGTTGCGTGTCGGTAACGTGTGCAACACGGGTGAAAAACACACCCGTGTTGAAGTTACCACGACCGATGACGGTCGTGGTATAGAGGATTTACACACGGTGGGAAACACCCACCGAGCAAACAATGAAACCGTCACGGATGCAAATAACTTCCGTGTCGAAGACGAAGAACTCACGACTGAGAGCAGTCGTGAGTGCATGAGCATCACGGTAGACAGTGGTCACCATGAAGAGAATGCCTTGTGCACGAGAGATAATCACCGTGCAACAGATCAGGCAACATATCAGACGAGTGCGTCTGATCTCGCAGCTGTGTCCGTCGAGACGATCAACGTCTTGACGCAGACAGAGACCGGATTAGCTACCCAGTCTCTAACACTTGACAACCCTCCGAACATAAGTTCAGAGGTAATGGCCCTTCCAGCCTTGATCTGGAAGAAGTTCGTAAAGATTTTGCGCAATGATCAGATCGGCCAGATCTGCGTCATTGTCGCAACAGACGATGTTGTGGATATTCGTGAACGAATATCAGCTTTACAATTAGAAGGCATTGGGAACGAACCCGTTCCCAATGAAAAGATCAAAGTTCAGCGCTTTGAAGCGCAGAGCTGGGAGTCGCTTAAGGCGACTTCCCCGTACTACGAGGTACTTTGGGAATACGCTGACGTATTCCCAGAAGAAGTACCTTGCGAGCTCCCTAAAGATAAGGGAATTAAGCACGAGATTGATCTCGTGCCTGGCACAAAGTACTGTGTCACGCGGCAATGGTCATTACCGCTTGACAAAGTCAAAGCGATCGACGAGTTCTTCGAAACTCGTCGTAAGGCGGGACATGTGCGGGAGTCTACCTCACCGCACTCCAGTCCTAACTTTTGCGTTAAGAAACCACTGGTGGGTGGAGAATCGTTCATGCTTTCAATAAGCTGAACACAGCCACGGTACCGGCGCAGACGCCGATACCGCGGAAAGATGTCATCATTGATGGCATGAGGGGGAGCACCGTTTTCAGTGCTCTCGATTTAAGGGATGGTTTCTACCAAATCCTTATGCGTGAGAAGGATATCCCTCTCACGGCAGTAAGCACTCCAAGCGGTATGCTTTGGGAGTGGCTTGTAATGCCGCAGGGGCTTCGAAATGCCCCTGCCTCATTCAATAGATGCGCCACGCATCTATTGCGCCCGGTGCGAGAATTCGCACCGAGCTACTTCGACGACGTGTTCATCCACAGTAAGGCTGAACATGATAAGACTGATTTAGATTTTCACAAAGAACATCTACGTCAGGTGTTAGAGCTTATGCGTATGCATAAGCTCAATCTAAAGAAGTGCACCTTTGGTGCACCTGAGATACCCGTTCTTGGCTGCTTTGTGGGCAAGAACGGGGTGTGCCCTGATCCGGAAAAGATCAGGTTGATCATTGAATGGCCTACGCCAAACAACGTCAAGGAACTTCGAAAGCTCCTTGGGTTTGCGACGTACTGGCACAAATATTCGTGCAATTATACCGGTTAAATCCGACCTCATTCTCAATTACTAAAGAAAGATGCCGAATGGCACTGGGTATCCCAGTGCCAAGATGCATTTGATGCAGTCAAGCGTAGCTTGACTGAAGCTCCCGTCTTGGCGATAGCCGAAAACGAGCGACCGTTTCACATCGTTTGCGACGCGAGCGATTTCGCCATCGGCTGTGCCTTGATGCCGCGCGATCACGATGATCGTGATCGCGTAATATTTTATCAAACCCGTCAGTTGCGCCCAGGTACAGCAAGCGTACAAAACAGACGAGGAGACCCGTCTGTTGATTAATTACCTTAGTAATCAATCTGTTTGGAAGTGCAAGGAACTTCCAGAGTTCCTTCGCGCTTGCGTGCATCGTTATCGACTGCACGATGGTCTGTTGCTTTTCAGCACAAACCAAGATGATGTTAGTCGCATCGTCGTTCCAAACGATGACCTCAAACACAAGATACTGTTTGAGTATCATGATGCATCGATTTCGGGGCATCAAGGTCGAGAGAAGACGTATGCTTCTCTCGCACGCGATTTCTACTGGCATAACCAGCATAAATGGGTACGCAAGTACGTACGCACTCGCGAGATTTGCCAGCGCATCAAGCCTGCGCATTCTGCGTAGGCTCCCCTCCAATCTCTGCCGGTTCCGACAGAGTGTAGGAAGTCCATTTCCATGGACTTTATATTTGGGCTTCCGCCCGATCGTAGTCGGAAGACTGGAATAGAGGTTGAATGCGTCTCATTATACTTTAGAATCCAACCAAGTTGGTTCGACTATGGGTTTTTGTCCCTAGTGGGACTCGAACCCGTAATCTCCCGGTCCCGGGGGCAGGGCCTTAACCACTGCACCAACCGAGGTCGGTAAGACTGGAATAGTGGTCTTTGTGGACCGCTTCAGCAAGATGGTTCATCTTGCTGCAGTGTCAGCAAATGTCACTGCCGCGCAAACAGCGCGGATATTCGTTGACACGGTATTCTGTTTACACGGAATGCCGGAAAACATAGTCCCGGACCGAGATCCGAGATTCACAGGCCGTTTCTGGCTAGAAACGTTCTCATTGTTAGGAAGGCAGTTGAAGATGTCAACTGCGGACCATCCGGAATCGGATGGGCAAACTGAACGCGTTAACCGCGTTCTCGGAGACATGCTGCGTTCATACGCGCATGCCTTCGAGCAGTGGAGTAACTTTCTGCCACTCACCGAGTTTGCAGTTAATAACTCGGTGCATGCTTCTACAAAGCATACACCGTTCTACGTGAATGCCTTAAAACATCCACGAGCCCCAGCTTTACTTGGCGGTACGCCGAATTTAAGTGGGGGAGGGACCCGCTCAAATTTTGAGCGAGTCGATGCGCTAGTTGCAACCGCAACTTCCGAAGAGATTGAAGAGTCTTCTACTGTTGACACAGTAGAAACCCAAGCAGCTTCAGATACTGAAGCTGCCTATGCCGAATATGTGTCTGCAGCAATGGCTGCAGACAAAGACGACAGTCCATCTATTGCTAATAAAGCAGTAGATGAATTCGTATTACAGCGTCAAGCTATAATATGCTATGTGAAAGATGCACTTGCTTCTGCTTTTGATAAGCAGAAGCAGAATGCAGATAGAAACGGAAGGAAAACACAAATTCTTTCAAAAAGGTGAATTAGTATTGTTATCAACTACTAATTTGCCTACATATGCAATTAACAACTTCCCTACACGGAAGTTGCTCCCTAAATTCATTGGACCCTTTAAGGTCCAAAGCGTTATGGGGAATACCTATACACTTGACATTCCCGCAGCCATGCGCCTATTCCCAACGTTTTACGTTGGGAGGCTCAAGCCGTACCAATCGTCTACGTCTTCGGACTAGACGCATCCCCACGATGAATGCCGTGCTTTTTCAAGTTTTCCAAGAGAGACTTGTAATCGGTTTCCAACCGATTGTGGGAAGCCCGGAGAATCTCCATCTCCGCCTTTTGTCGATCAAGATCGACCAGCAGAACATCATTCTTTTGCTGCAGGGCCAAATGAGCGCTCAATATGTCGCGAATCTCATCGCGAAGAGAGCGATATGTCCTCTTTGAGTGACCCGTATCGGCGCTCATCTCGGAGCAGTGCCTCTTGAGCTTTGAGAGCTGCGAGCCATGCTCCGCAACAACAACGCCGAGGGAATTGCCAACCCCCGTCGCCCCTAATTGATAATCAGGGGAATAAGCGTTATATTCTCGAGCGCTTGATAGCGAAGCACTCGGTTACCTATAAGAAGGGGCAGCGTACCGAGTACTTGGTACGCTGGTTGGGGTATTCCCAAGAGTTTGACTCTTGGAAACCGATTGAGGTGCTAAGGGCGGATGCCCCTGACCTCCTGCAGGAGTTTGAGAAGAATACTTCTTCTCAACTCGTAAGAAGCATCAACACTAGGTGTTGATGGCTGCAAAGTATCAGCACTAGGTGCTGATGTATTAAGGGCATCAATTAGGCCCTTAACACTAGCGGGTACCGAGTAACCTCGGTACCCTCGCAGCTCCTTTTTGGTAAGACGAGGAGCTCCCTTGGGACAACAAGGGCAAACTAAATAAGACGAATCTCCGCATAAAATTCCTTCTTTGACGCAGGTAAAATAGATAAAATCCATTTTACCTGAGCGTGAGTGCTTTAAGAAGCGCTCGCGGTTTACGTGAACTTTGCTGACGTAATCGTCGGGGCCTTTGTTGTAGTTTTCAACAAAGGCATTCCAACTTTGGGTCAGGGCGTCCTTATCGTCCCTGTTCTTTTGCGACCCTTTCCGGTTCGTATAATAACGATCCTGATAGAAAAGGTCGATAAAGTACCGACGTCTATCTTCGGTACTTTGATCAAAGTTATGATTGCGAAGGTCTTCGCAATCATCAAGCGCGTTGATGTCAACCAACGGGTATTGCCAATCGTGCTTGGTGTGCCCACCACTTTCGGGCACAAGTGTCCATGCTGGGGTCCCCCTTTGTACGGAACATGTTGTTCCTTACGACAAGACAAATCAGAAGCATCAAGCCGCTTCTGCGCGTTGTTTCTTGGCAGGTGGAGCACCACCTGCACCTCAAAGTCGTCGTCGCCGTCGACACGACCAGGCGAGTGACGAGGACCAGAAGGAGCTCTACGCTCCTCATGCCACCGTATGATGGAATTGTCGCTGTCGTTATCGACAGCGTCAGAATCCACTTCGCCTTCACTTAACGACTAAGCAGTTCTAGCGGGCTTACGCTCGCTAGATTCATTGTGGAGGATGGTGACGTCCTCGCCCTCTTCTTCGGAGACAGATGACCCTCCGAAGACGGAATTGGGCTTCTTAGTCACCCGCCCTGTGGCAGATGAAAGTGCGAAAAATGTTGCATTAGCCACATCTTCCCGACCTCTTTTAGACACTGCTTCTGCGGAGTCTACTACGAGAGACAATGGGTCTCTCGGCCTACTCTTCGACGCTACATTAGTAGCGTCGGCATCCGATGTTGGCACCTCTGCACGTCATGCAGAGGTGGAAGCTGCGTTAGCAGTATCGGTAGCGCCCTTAAGAGCGCCACCGCGTTTCCCGACCATTAGTTCTTATGGTCGTTAATGGGTTATAACAGAATATCGTTATGACCCACAAGTGGCACCATTCGATTGGCCAATATTACGTTATATTATTGACCAACCACCTTGAGTGGGGGGTGATGTAATGGGGTGTCATTACATAAGTGATATTTAAGTTGAGATATTCAATTTCAGACTTAATGTCTGAAATGCGAATATTGGATTATAAGTTGTTATAATCCACCTTGAGAACACATTCTAATATAATTTTGCGAATCTAACAAGTAATCTAATGATAAAGATATCATTTAGATCAGCTTTATACTACATGTTTGTATGATTAGTTTAGATTAATTAACGTTATTAACTCTAAACCACTCATAATATATTCACTCTTAAACTTACCTTCTAACACACAAGTGTCCTTAAGTATATATATTAATATATATATTACTTAAGTGACTAATTGATTAGTTAATTAGTCTATCCTAAAGTTTATCTTAAGTAAACTAAGGAGGACCAAATTACGTTTGGTCCTATTCAATTGCACGCTTCCTCACTGTAGTTTTACAGTGAAAGCCAGTAACAGCTAGCCCGTTACAGTGCTGGTCACTATGCCCCAGCTGGAGCCGGCTCGGACTATGGTCCAGGTCACCATAGTTCGAGGAAGGATCATGGTTTCGACCATGATCCGAAGAAACAAATGCATGTAATGGACATTAAAGTAGAAAAAAGAAAGAAAGAAGAACCGAAGGCTGGATATGACCAGAGTGGAAAGCTGGCTGGTTTACGATCAAGTCACCATCCAGGTCACCCACCCCTAAAAAAGCTGGATTGGCAAGGACCAGATCACCCACCTTACAAGGACAGTCCACGTTTTGAAGAAGAAGAAAAAACCTGGACGGTCTATCACATAAATTTATAGACACCGACCTGGAGCGTGCCTACCACCTTTGCGAGTTGGCTTAGTTCTTACGAACGGATGGGGTCCTGATGATAACTCGGCCAAAAATCCTGGGTAGATTGAAAGGTCCCGTTTTATTCATCTTTCTCAGACACACACGTGGCCCTCATTAGAGGACTGTTTGATCAGATCAAGCAAGCCGGCATAAACACCGGCGGTTTCGACCCCAACCAGTTATTTGACCTGGAGGTGGATAGGCTGAAAAGGGCATCCAGCGCACTTCACGACCGCCTGGTACTGCTAGTAGGCCGCTCTCCATCGCAGAAGATGGAGCCAACAGCTGAAGTGACCCCACCTTCACCACCGGCAGCAGGCAGACCGGCGGGAATACATTCAGGTTCTTCACAGTACGAGTCTGCTCCTTCAGAAGTAGATTCAACTGACTCATCTGTGGGTATTACCCGCATGACGCTTGGCCCTAGGGGAGCAGCGCGTGTGGCAATATCCACGAGGTTTGGGGGAAACGAAGATCCAGATGCGCCCGATCGGAAAGAAGCCAGACAGCATAGCATCCAGACCCGGACGGCGATGGCGGATCCAGATCCAAGAGGCGAAGATGTGGATGTGCGTACTAAGAAGGAATCTCAAACCGGCAGCCAAGCTGGTCCCCAAGTCACCCCTCAAGTGGGCTCTCAAGCTAGCCCTCAAGTGCCGGACCCCCTTCAGAGCATGTTTTTCGGCTATGATGGAAAGATACCTGGAGGAACAACGTCGGTCTAGCGCCGGCAGCTGCAGTCCAGGACCACAGGACCAGCCGGCCCATCGTAAGAGTCGGGTACCCGAACCAGCCCAACATTAGGTGAGGGAACCGATCGACGAGGACATGGAGTAGGTGCAGTCTAGGCAGAGTGAGCCTTGTGCCGTCCCGCCAAGTCGCCGGCCAGGTCGCCAAGTTGGACGGCCAGCGAAAAAGAAGCCCTCACTCAGCGATTTGGACATGGAGTCTGTCAACTCGGCCAATTGCCACTTTGATCCAGATGACCTGGATTGAGGGATGCCTTTTCGAGCCAATATTGTCTCTACCCAAGCTTTTGACCCGGACGCAGGGGCGATTATCAGGGTCGGATGTCGGCCACGTCCGAGCTGAAGGACTTTACTGGACGAGACATGGGCGCCGACTGGCCCGAGGATGGTTACGCAAGACGATGTCAGCATTTCTCAGAGATCGTACGCCGGGCTATGAGAAGTGTCTGATTTTCAGAGACCTGATGAAGGGGTCCAGCAAAAAACTGGATCCAGCAGCTCAGCCGGGGAGTCCGAGACGATTGGAGGGAGCTGGTCGAAGCATTTAAAGAACAATACGGTGGATCGGGAATGTCGGTGGCACGTCAGTACTTCTATACCAAGAAGCGGGCAGACGAGACCCCTCTGGAATTTCTCCATCGTTTGAATGTCGCAGGAATGAAGGCCAACATAGCGGTTAAGGTAGATGCTAGCCGGTCGGAAGCTGCCCGATAACATGTGGAACATTTCATCAGCACGTTGGACCATCGGGAACTGGTAGACCAGCTCGCGCTGCTGCGGCTTAAAAATAGTACGGAGCTAGGGCTGACGCTACGGGCTTACCAAAGGGCAAAGAAGCGAGGCCCCAACGCAGCAGTTGGAAAATGGGCCAGTACCGGTCACGTTCTAATCTGGATCAAGGAAGCAGGCCACCATCCACCATGACGGCCCGTCTCGTCCGCATGGTGGCCGGAGAGTCGGATGCAACCAGTTCGGAAGAAAAATACTAGCGGTCTGGGGGCGAATCCGAAAAGGAACAATACCTGTATCTGTTCTCGGCAGAAGCCAATCAGCAGTCCAGATCACCATCTGGGTCAGGTCAGCAGAAGTGTTTTCCGGCTCGAGCTGACCAAGATTACCCCAGACAGAAGTGCACCCACTGTGGGTCCATCAAGCATGACGACAGAAGCTTCTGGAAGCAGCTGACCTGCAAGAAGTGCGCGAGGAAAGGATATCCAGCTAATCACTGCCTGTTCATCTGCAAGACTTGCGGAGAATGCACGAGGCTGGACTCTGTCTCATAGAGGGGTTTTACAACCAGATGAAGAAGTGGTATGTCCCGACCAAGCATGTAGGAATGTTGTCACCAGGGGTGGAAAAGTTGTTAAACTAGATCGCTCGCCAGGTTGGAATCTGGTTCGAGCCGAGCGGTCTAGTGTTAGTATATATTCATATGTTGGTAAGAAGGATAATCGGGAAGATAAGCAAAGCGTAACCGACAATGCATGTAAGTTGACGATTACGTCACCCGATCCCCGGGCAGCAGGGCTGACCCTTTCCAGGTGACCAGTATACGAACGGATGCATATTCTCCGTCTAAACTGGTTATGGAGTTGAATTTATTACCCGGTGAATCACGGGGTTATTGGAAATACCATTTGCCGGATAAGTGGTTCGAGCAGGCCAAGGCCGATGGTAAGACTATCCTGCATGTAGTGACAAAGTGCAATGTTCTTAGCTTCCGTTGTGGATAAAACTACGATATGATGTTTTCGTGAAAGCCACGATATCGGGCTTTTACCGATCATTGTCACAAAACCACCTATAGATCGTCGGGTATCTATACAGCTCGCATAGTCAAAGCAGTAAGACTGCCTGTGAGTTGAAATTGGATGTTTAATTTTAAAAATGAGAACTGGTCGTGTGGGCACATTAAATATAGAATAAGTTCATACTGAAAATAGCATTTATAAACACTAAAATAATTAGTTTAGGTACGATTTGTGCTTGGATGAGGCTTAGGGCCAAAATTGGCACTTCTTACCTTTCTTCTGTGTCATGACTTATAAGATTCGCTTTGGTTTAACTCTGTATTTTTAGAATTAACCAAAATAAAAGCAGGGTGTCAACGAGTTATTTTCATTAATATATACTTTGATTCACTCCTTTAATTTGTTTAAAGATGTCAAATTTGGTTTCTAAACCAGGAAAAAACTCACATAGTTTGCGTAGGTAAACCGTTGGGATATTGTCTTTCTGGTTTGTAGGTTTGAGTTCTATCGGGAGCGCCACGAGACAGTGCGAATCGTTCTTGCGCAAGCTTCTTGGTCACATGGGACTCTAAGCTTCTTTTTAGCTCTCGGAGAGGAAAAATCTCACGGTTTCCGCGACAAACGCGCATCTCCTTCTCCTACGATGCATGCATGCGTTGAAGAGGAACACAAAGAAGACGTTGTCGTCAAAATTATTGTTCAGTACGGTATTCAGCCAGCTCATGGCATCCTCGTACTTGAAAATGAACTCCATCATGTCATCACCTTCCTGGTAACGAGCATTTTAAAGGTAATTCATGATAACGTACGGATCGCCGTATATCTTGGTGCCCTTATAGCGGTCGCATATCGCTTGGTAGATGTCGTAGGCCTTGTCGAAGCCCTTGACGATCCGAATGCGCTTGTCATCAAGTGCGTTCATCAAAAACGACTTGCCTTGCGCATTCAGGCGACGCGTCTGTGCAGCAGCGAGAAGAACCTTTGTTTTCATCTTGGCCTTGGCCTTTGCCTTGGTTCGTGCCTTCGCCTTTGCCGCTTTTGCTTTCGCTTTGGCGAGCTTCTTCGCTTTCAGAGTTCCGAAAAACTCGACTTGAGTAAAATGAGTAACAGGGGTTACAGGCACAGGTAAAGGTCATCTTTTTCCACCTTGTACTACTGGATCCTCGATCGTCAGACGGCGGTCGTTGGTTGGTGTCTCGGAATCTTCTTCTTCTTCTTCTTCTTTTTCGTCGAGTTCTTGATCCAGTACCAAATTTTTGCCCCGCTGGTCATTTTCTTCATCGCAGTTGAAATCCGAATCTGGGTCTTCGTCGGTGACAGAAACCTTGACTTCGTCGTCATCGCAACTGGGTTGAGATCATAGTCGGGGTCTTCGACGAAGCGGAGCAAGTTCTTTCCGTCGAGGTATGCTTGGATCCGGGTTTTTCAGACGTCAAAGTTGTCGGGGTCGGCCAGGCGAGGAAAATCGGATGAGGTGGCGCTTAGGCTCATAACCTGTTGAAGTGATAGCACGTTGCGCGTAAAAGTAGAGAAGGTAGTTAAAGAACTTGCTTGGAAGCAGGCAAAAAGAATTATATTCTATCTTTACCAGGGACACTAAGCATTACTAAAAACATTAACACTTCATGAATATATGCACATATAACTGCAAGTTGAGCGGATTCAATGTCACTAATCCTCTTGTGTGATTATTCTACAAAGAGTACCAATGGTAATGTTTCTTTAGTAGAAAAGAGAGGTAATTCTGAAAAAGGGTAAATGTACTGAGACAAGCCATTTTTCCAACACTAAGAGAGCAGGCAAACCGGAGCAGGCGTACATAGACGGGATTGCACTGTAGGAAAGTCGGTTTTTCTAAGCGGCAGACACCAGCAATGTAGTGTCCGGTGCCTGCAATCCGGCTAGAAACTGCGTGCACTCTTGTTTTTCCACTTGGAT
>MIQA02023497.1:0-17093 GCA_001887855.2 Sclerospora graminicola
AGGTGACCCGGACCCCGACCCAAAACCTTCAGTTTTGGGGCGGCGGTCTTACATTGATGACATTCTCGTTACGGCAACTACCTGGGATTTACTGTGTGACAAAGTGGAAAAGTTGATGATTACGTGTGAAAAGTGGAATCTTTCGATTAGTGTGGTTAAGAGTTTCTGGGGAAAGACTAAGGTGACCTATTTGGGCCATCAAGTTTCGATCGCCGGATTGGAGGCTAATCCGAAGGATTTGGAGTGCTTGAGTAATCTGCCTTTCCCGCGATCCCTAAAGGCTATGCAATCCTTTTTGGGCAGCCTAAATTATTACAGTCGGTTCATCGAGGATTTCGCAGTCTATGCGGCGGTCTTGTATGAGTTGCGGGAGGTGGATTACCATAAGCTGAGAGAGCAGGATAGGCAAGCAGAGACGCGAGCCGGACCGACAATATCAGCCAATGGGATGCCGCCCTTGTCAGCTATTTTGGCCAATGAGAAGCCGCCCTTTTTTGCCCCGACAGGCGGCCGGCCCGGACGACCACATGACTCGAGCGATGGTGGCCTTTGGCATGTTAAAGGCGAAGATGGCGACTACAACGGACCTGAAACATTTCGATGTTAATAAGATTCCAGTGGCCATCATCTACGCTAACAAATGGGCCATCTCGGCCGCCCTCGTTCAAGATCATGACGGAGTGTACTGTCCCGTGGCATTCACCAGCCGGACCCTGAAGGCTAATGAAGTTAATTACGGATTGGTGGATAAAGAAGTTTTGGCTTTATTGCGGATCTTGGATGTGTATCGGCCTATCAAGGTACTATCTAGACGGTCGACCTTATCGTGACTCCTGACGGAAAATGGAATTGACGGCCGGCTGGGTAGATGGGCGGCTCTGCTGTCTCAGTGGTCCCTCGAAGTGATTAAGTATACTAAAGGAGAAGAGGAAATACTGGGCACGCTGGCTGCCAGTATTACCCCAAGGGAAGAAGTGGAGGAAGCACTGATAGCGATCGCGCCTCGGAAGCAGCCTCGACAAACCTTTATATTACCGCCGCCAACAGTGGGACCCACGGAGGAATTAATGGTTTTGAGTTTTGACGGGTCTATAGTGCTATTGTGTGGAAGTTGCCCAAATGGTAAGTGGTCGCTGCCGCCTCGGATTTCACGCCTGGCATAACTGTGAACGAAGCGGAATACAGAGGGCTCTACTGTGCCTAGACCTGCTGGCTGGCCGGACACAGGGGCGGATCATCATATGTGGTGATTCCAACCTGGTGATCCGGCAAATCACAGGAGAGATAGATTGCAAGGCGCCCCGGCTGAGATTGTTGAACGGTCGGGTTATGTCCGCACTGCGTGGATGACCAGAACACGAGCTGATACATGTCAAACGGGACTGGAATAAGAGCGCAGATCACTTGGCTACGCTAGCCATGCGTGACAACGTGGGGGTAACGGTTTCCGATCCAGCTCTGTTATTAGATTTGACGGAGATCAACCGGCTGCCCGAGATTATCCATCCGGCAACGCGGAGGAGGTAATCCAGGTGAGCGCCGTCACCCGATCGCAGAAGCGCCGTTCTTCAGCCGCTGGCTCACTATCCCCAGAAGCAATGAACGAAGGGATAGTTCAACAGTTACGAGCGGAGCGGATTCTCCAAGCGCAGGACGAGGAAGAGTGGATAGTGGATCTCAAGGCATACCTTAGCGGGGAGGTGGATAAACTGACAGCCGAACAAGCTAAAGAATGCTTCAAGCTGGCCCCGGATTACGAAGTGGATGAAAACGGGCTACTGTTTTTCTACCGGGACGCTGACCAGCCGGAGATCGAGAGAGATAGATCCGCTCGGCTAGTCGTACCCACTACCCTACAGCCGGATATCCTCCATCATTATCACGTGAGCTTAGAAGGAGGACATCAGGGCATCGGCCGGACATATCACAAGATTAAGGCACATTTCCACTGGCGGGGGCTTTACCGTAGCGTACAAGCCTATGTGGGAAGTTGCCCGGACTGTGAAACAGGGAAGGGCCGACCGACCATCAGAGGGCGGTCGCCGGGGAATATACAAGCTACCTATCCTTTTCAAGTCATTGCGATGGATCATATCCCGTCCTTACCCAAGTCTCGAAATGGGTATACAGAGCTGCTGATCTGGACGGACTTTTTTACCGGGCTGGTCATAGCAAAGGCCAGTTCGACCCGTACCGCCCAACAGGTTGCGCAAAGCTACGAGGAATGTGTGTTCAGGCGGTTCGGGGCGAGCGAGGTCATCCGGCACGATAGGGAGCCCGGATTTATGGCGGACGTATTCCGAGCCTTCAACAAGATCTTAGGACAGAAACAGAGCGCAACTATGGCTTACCGCCCGCAGGCGAACGGAAAGGCCGAAAGGATGGTTCAGACTCTAACCAGAGCCCTCAAGATGTATGTGGTGGAGGCGGATCAGTGCGACTGGGACGAATATGCGGAGAGACTGGTTTTCGCTCTCAATTCGTCATACGATCGGGTAAGGGGTGACACCCCTTTCTATTTGGCTTACGGATGGGATCCCCGATCCACTTTGGAAGCCGCCATACCAATAGGGTGCACCAGAAGCCGGGACAGAGACGCCCGCCGCTGGAGGATGGGAGTGCAACGCCACTATTCACTGGCGAGGGAACAAGTAAACGAACGCCTCCGACAAGCAATCAAGGACCGCGCCGATCAGAACAACGACCGAGCCAGGGAACACGGCATAGAGCCCGGTTCCCGGGTATGGCTGTATCTGGATCGGGTCAAGGAGGGCTATGCACGGAAGTTGGCGCATATGTGGCATGGCCCCTTCCGAGTGGCAGAACTGGTCGGGGATCATGCAGTTAAGCTGGTCACGGCCGGCACGGAATACAGCGTTTTCCCAATAGTACATGTTTCCAAGTTGAAGTTGGTTAAGCATTTCCCGGACCGCCCGAATATACGCCTTACGGGGGAAAGCGACCGGTTGGACTTCGATGAAGCTCTGTTGCCGGAGGACAGTTGGGACAAGCCGTTAGACCCGGATGAGTACGAGGTAGAAGGAATTTGGGATGTCCGGAACGGACGGAAAACCCGGTTTTGGCGGATCCACAGGGAGTTTCTCGTGCAGTGGAAAAAATGCGAGGAGCGGTCGTGGGTGGACGAACTGGATTTAAATTGCGGAGCTTTAATGAGAGAGTTCGATCGCCGGCGGGCGAGCCGGAACCGCTTCGGGGTCATGCAAACCCACGAAGAAGGTGGGACAGAGAACTAATCCGCCCGGCTCCCGGGCAACAGGCACGGCCGGACCAGCTATCACCTCTCAGCCGAGCAATCGGTGAATGGAGCTAGTCGGGTCCGATCGGCTTTTTTCGAAGTTATCTTCGAATCAGTATGGTGCCGGATGGATTGGTTTTCGAAGTTATCTTCGAATTAGTATGGTGCCGGATGGATGGGTCTTCGGAGTTATCTTCGAATCAGTATGGTGCCGGATGGATGGGTCTTCGGAGTTATCTTCGAATCAGTATGGTGCCGGATGGATTAGTTTTCGGAGTTATCTTCGAATCAGTATGGTGCCGGATGGGAGAAGTCAGACGAGGAAGACGAGCAAGCGGTTACTTACGTAAAAAATGGAAAGAAAAGTGTATTATCGAGGTTAACAGCCAGTAACGAATGAAGAAGATAAGGGTATGCAAGGCTAGCCTCGTGGGTCACCCTTGGCGAAGCTCAGCAAAACTTGTTCCGGAGTCGGGGCACGCGGAGGCCAGGGTGACTATCGGGATCCTGCCGAAACTGGTTGCGCCACGGATCTTGTTGGTCGAGCGCATCGAGCGAAGCTTGGAGGGTGGCAACCTGACACTTACCCAACCCCGGATACCAAGTCCCGCCTTCGGTCGAGTTCCCGCTCTTCTCCACCCGGCGGTTGGCCAGATGTAGCATGATAGGGTGGAGAAAAATATCCAAGTCGCAGTGGCCGCGCTGGATTCCATCGACCACGAAGTTGCAGATCTTAGTCCAGCCCTCAGCCGCGCGGTTGCGACGGTTCTTGCGGTCGGCCCGATACTTGGCTAGCCCGGGAGATTCGCGCCCGGCGGCAACGGAAATACAAAGGTGGTGAGTTGACTCCCAGATGGATTGCCCATGCCGGGAGAGGTACTCGTTGCAGACTCCCCGCAACTTCGCGAACCAGCCTACATGGGGCAGGCCGATGTCCGGCATCTCTGTCGCCAGTATGTCCCAAGGTTTCCGGGACAAGATTGCGTTCAGCGGCTCGATCGCCACTAGCTTGGCATTCCAGTCCTCGGCCTTGGGCACAGCGAGGGCCGGCGGGGATATCCACAACGGCGGGCGAGTCAACGACTTGGTGACAAGGGCACCAGTGAGGTCTTGGATACGCAGGCCTTCCAACTGCGCCTTTGACCAGGGGACAGCCGCGGCCAGTTCGAGGGCCGTCATGACCTTCCGGCGGGGAATCCACAACGGAGGAGACTCCTCTGAGGATTCCTTGGACTCGTTCTCGTCGAAGGCGAAGGGGTCCGGGGAAGGCAATTCCTCGAGGTCCTCAGTGGTGGCCTCGTCAGAATCCAGCTCCGATAGGCCAGACGCTTCTTCTCCATCAGGAGAGGCGGTGGACGGACCTCGGGGATCATGAGGGGAGACGCTAAGGAGAGCCGGAGCGGTCGGAGCTTTCGACGAAGATCTGGCAGTGCGAGGACGACGGGAGGACTTCCCCGAAGCCGGTGGAGCCGAGATCGAAGTGGGGCTAGGACTCGGCCCGCGGTCTCCATGGACTAGGGCCGCGCTCACCGGCGCGGCGGACCGTTTGGGCCGTTTGGCTGCCACGGGGTCGCGGAGCGACGCAACCCGACTGGACCGACGTTTGCCTTTGTGCCCAGACGGATCTTCAGTGGACAAGAGAAAAGCCGCCTGCTCGCCGACTGGCGCTGGCGGCGGGTTAGGGTCTTGAGAAGTATTCCAAATCCGTAGGCGAGAAACTTTTCCCGTATCACCGGTCGCTGATCCGGGGGCGGAAGTTCCCGCGTCAGATGTCTGGACGGCCGCGGCGGAATCAGCGGCTGACGGGAGAAGGGGCGTGGCGGAAGCGGCTTGACCAAGGTCTCGCGGACAAGCTAAGTCAAGGAGATGCCTGATAGCCTCCCGGATGGGGGTAGGACCCTTCATTAGACCTCTCACTAGGGACGCCGAAGCGGCTAGACGAGCCCGATCTTCCTTGAGAGAGGACAGGCAGTTTGCACGCTCCTCCGCAAGCTGGGTAAACGCCTCCCGGGCTTCACTCACACCCGATTGGGTGTCAGCGTATGCGGCCTCAAGCTCCCGGATTCGGCGTTGAAGGTCGGGCGATGCATCGGCCGACTGGTATAGCGCCTTCTGGTACTTTGTCAACTTTTTGGCAAGCCGGATCCGGCGAAAGTCCAAATTGCCCAGTTTCAACTGCGAACTCTCCAATCGCTTGGAGAGTTTAATATAGCTGTCGTAGCGCGCCGTCAACTCACGCGCGGTCTGAAAAGACTCGATCATCAAGACGCGGAGGTTCATGACGTTTTGGTCTAAGAGCATACACGGAGTGAGTGAGTGGGGAGGCGAACCGGAACAGGCGGAAGGTACTTACTTTGGAGCTTCAAGGCGGCTACGGCCTTCTGGTTTAGGACACGCTGTGAGTCCGACTGTTTTTGGAGGCGATCTCTCGCTTGGAGAAGGTCGGCGTTCTCACTTTCCAGTCGGCCAATTTGGTCGCGAGATTGAAAAGTAGCCAGAACCTCCCGGACCCGGGATTCATCCGCTTGCTGGCTAGCCAGCCGGGCGGTCGCAGCCAACTCGGTGTTGGCTTGCTCTAGGCTGGCTACGTGAGTGGTCAGCGCAGCGACTTGAGCTTGCAGAGCAGCCATGTTGGGTTGTCCTGGGCGATGCTCTTGGCCGGCCGGATGGGTATCCGGTCCTACGGCCGATGGCTAAGTATTGGCCGGGGAGTGACTCGGCATAGGAGCAATGGAGGCGTTGTCACGTTCAGACATAGAGGCGGTGAAAATCAAAGTGTGGGGAATGTGATGAGCGCGTGCCTCAACCGTTGTGCGGCTGCGACAAGGTTCAGGGGCGGCTGTGGTGAAGTGCTCCAGAAGTTAACGGACTAATGATGATGGATGCCCGCATCGGATTGGCTGAAATGTCACCCTAAGCCGGATGCCCAGACCGGTCAGTAATAAGATGCAATCTGGGGCTGCCAGGACCTGCAAGCGGCCGGGCGGCGCCCGGCTGGAAATCAAGTCGGCGGACCTGACAAGGGGCGAGGATAGTCGGACAGGCGGGCTGAGCAGACGGGAGGACTATGGATGTTTGACGGCCGAGGCGCGGATGGCGGACGGCCGAGATGGCGGATTGTTTGTAAGGATGGAGTGAAGGGAGCCTGAAAGAAGATGATTGTTCTAGTGGATGGAGTAGGCACCTGGATCGTATGAGAGGCTGCCAAGGAATTGCTAGCGTCAGCAGCCGAGGGGCGCGGATGGGTGGCTATCCGGCTGAGCCGGCCGGGTACAATGTACCATTCGGACTGGTACCAGATTGGCTCGGTGTACCGGACGGGTTGGTACTATTGGGGGTTGGTGTACCGGCCGGGCGGGTACAGAAAGTCGGAGTTAGCCGGGTTGCGTTGGGTAAGGTACAGGACTGGTCAGCCGTGTTATTTGAGGTAGGTTACACAAAGGGAGTATTGGATATAGGATAAATCAGTATACGTTTCGCTTTCTTAGACGCAAGTCGCTTTTATTGGTTCACGGCAGAGGGCTAACAATGCCCCCTCTTGCTGTTATTGGTTTGCCCGGGGAAGGTTAAGTTAACCCACCGGAAGTCCCCTGACCGGGAGTCGCGGCGACTTCGTATACTCGCCTCAAGTCGCCCGTGTTTTGAACACGGTATTAAGTATTGGGAAGTGGTGACATTTTGGCCTTCTGTTGAAGAGTGTGGAGTTGTATCTGCCTCATATACACATTTGGATTCGCCCTTCATTGTTATTGGTTTAGCTGGCCGATTGATTATTCTCGGTCCAGCCGGCACTATACAAAGTTCAAGTGTATTGCCCAACGAGCTCCCCGGTGACGATTTCCGCCCAGGAGCTACCCCTAGTCCTACACCTCATCTCCCTATTGGACGGATCTACACTTTTCGCCCTAGGGTCCACCAGGAGAGCTAACCACCCAGTACTGACGGGTACACAAGGTGAGCTTTCAACATGCAACATTCGAGCAGTCGCGATCAAGCGGATGGAAGCGACCGATCTAGCCGGCCGGATGCCGGATCGGATCATGACTCGGATGGACGGAGTACCCCCTCCGGTAGTCAGTCGTCTGGGACCCCCGTGGGTGTTCGCGACTCAGGAAGATTTTCTGAGAGCGACTACACCACACCCTCTTCGGAGTCTTCGGAGTCAGATGACTCTCCGAAGATATCGTTGGGCTTCTTCTTGGCCAGCCGCCCATCGGCGGGTGGAGGTGTTGAAGATGTTGTATTCGCGACATCTTCCCGCCCTCTTATAGACACTGCTTCTGCAGCGTCTACTACGAATGACAATGAGTCTCTCGGCTTACTCTTACTCTTCGACGCTACTAATGTAGCGTCGCATTCAATGTTGACACCTCTGCACGTGATGCAGAGGTGGGGGCTGCTTTAGCAGTATCAGCAGCGCCCTTAAGAGCGCCGCCGCGTTTCCCGACCATTTGTTTTCTTATGGTCGCTAATGGGTAATAACAAGGTATCGTTATGATCAACAAGTGCCACCATTCGATTGGCCAATATTACGTCATATTATTGGCCAGCCAACTTGAGTGGGGGGGGGTGATGTAATGGGGTGCCATTACATAAGTGATATTTAAGTTGAAATATCACATTCAATGTCAGACTTAAAGTATGAAATGCGAATATTGGATTATAAGTTGTTATAATCCACCTTGAGAACAGATTCTGATACAATTATTGAATCTAACAAGTAATCTAATGATAAAGATATCATGTAGATCAGCATTATACTACATGTTTGTATGATTAGTTTAGATTTAATTATAGTTATTAACTTTAAACCACTCATAATATATTCACTCTTAAACTTACCTTCTTGTAGACACGTGGCTTTAGGAATATATATTAATATATATATTTAATATACTATTTGGAATAGTCTACTTAAAGTCTGTCTTAAATAAACTAAGGAGGACCAAATTACATTTGGTCCTGACTAATTGCACGCTTCCTCATTGCAATTTCACAGTGTAAGCCGTGTAACAGCTAGCCTGTTACAGTTATGATGTGCGTCTCCTGTAGTAAAATTATTGGAGCTTGATGCCCGGGTTGCCCCTGTCTCCACGCATACATCAACGCTGCAATGTCCTTCTGAATAAAACCTCTGACATTCTGACTAAACAAGGTTTGTGTATACTTCTTGTATGCATCACCGTATAGGTATTGTATGGGTTCAAACTCCATATCCTTCAACAACCATCGATATTTAGTAAACGCATCTAATCGGAAAAGGTTATAATATGAATGCTCCGTTATGGAGACCTGTTCGGTGCTCCTAGTACTGATTTAGTACCGGCGGGTCTCCACCATCGCCCCCCTGCTTACCACTATCGGCCGGTGTCAATAATTGAGCTGAAAGCATAAATGCAACTATATCCTTCCACGCTGAAGGTTTTCCTTTTACCACCGCTCGAACTCTAGATGCGTATACTGTAAACCGACCAACTGCTTGTAAGTTGCGTTGCAAAGTTTCACAATCGAATCGGCTGGGTGATAGTTATCACCTAAAAGGGCCGCAAGTTGCTCAGCAAATAGATGGGGGCAGATTAGTCCATGAGCTAGGACCGAGACTTGTCTCGGTGTCAATAACTTAAAAAACACTACGTCTATACTTCGCTTTACGTAAACGCATCCACTTTTGCGAACTGTTTCAAATTGCTAGGCGATGCGCAGATCCCGATACCTGTTGAAATCTGTGTTCCCAGATCTGAAACCATTTTGCCGTAATATCTGCCAGCTCTTGCTTCATTCCAGAATCCAACATTGCCAGCCAACACTGCTCCCGCCAATGCTTCGTCAGTTCTATCAAAACACCTGCATGTACACTTTTCAGAATATAAAATGTGCCGGGTATACCTTTCAGTAGATGTAGAAGGTGGTTTGATTCAAGTTGTGCCGCCTTCATCCAAACTGCTTTTGTGGAGCCAACTTTCGGGAATGTAATGCCAGTTTTCACTTCCCAGTCGGATACTAATTTATGCCACGCTATTTTTAAGTCATCCAACGTAATATCACAAGAAACCAAAGCAGTGTCACAGTTCGTAAAACCATCCATTAATTCCCTTGCAATTGGTGATACCTCCATATGTTGATATTCCTCTAATCTTACGTCCCGTCGACAAACACGCTTTGAACTCCCCCCCCCCAATATCCGTTGTGTCTGTATTTTCATTTAAACTGCCCGAGAATCCGTTGCAATGTATTCCGAACGTTCTGTAACAAGCCAGCGGTTACAGGCTTACACTGTGTAAATTGCAAGTGAGGAAGCGTGCAATCGGTAAGGAACAAATGTAATTTGTTCCTCTATAGTCTAATGAGTATTGAACTTAAGATGGACTATTTCATTAATTAAATAGTCCCTCGGATATATATAAATATGAATAAATATCCAAGACACGTGGCTGCAAGACGGTGGGTTTAAGAGTGAATATATTATGAGTGGTTTAGAGCTAACTACTATAAATAAATCTAAACAAATCATATAAACATGTAATTTGAAACTGATCGAATAATACTCTTATTATTAGATCTCTTCTTAGATTCGATAATTGTATCAGAATCTGTTTCCCAGGGTGGATTATAATAACTTATAATCCAATATTCGCATTTCAGACAGCAAGTCTGAAATTGAACTGTGATATTTCAACTTAAATATCACTTATGTAATGGTACCCCATTACACGCTTATACTTCCTCCGGTGCCAAATAACTGAAAGATCGGTTTGAGAGGGTGGGTAAAAAATACTGAAAGTAATAGAAGTCGATATTCATCAAGTATCAAATTATCATTATATAACATATTAACACAATATTTAAACTGGTGTCACCTAACCAAATCTCGCAAGATTAAAAAGTATAAAATTATACAAAAGAAATTTAATCATGGTATTTACATTGGCCTTGCTAGGAAAGATGACATTCGGGATATGGAGTTTCCTTGCGCAAGCTGTATGTAGAGAATATTCGTCTTATAGAAGAATGAAAGACATTGTCACCACCAACGACATTCGCTAACTTAGATGATGTAAACTGCGTTCAAATGCGACAGATAGCGGCTTTGCTACAATGTTCGCTTCGGGCAACGGCTGCGCGGCAAAACAGCATCAACCAAACGTAATGGCAGCTCGTGGACATGGGCAAGTTGTTCTGCATCATTCATACATGACATCCACAAAGAATGATCTCAATCCGACGACAATTGAAGTCGTGGCGGGGGAATTTGGAAATGAGGAGAGGCGATTGCTTCATTCACATGGCCATAACTTTGTTGGTTCCTGCTCGATTTTAAAACGGTTGGTACCAGGTTGCAGCGTAATACCAGATCGTGGTCGAGTGGTGAACAGCCCACTTCGGGACGGGAGGTTCCTGGTCCGATCCTGGGGACAACCAAGTTGGATGGATTCTGAAGTATAATGTGACTTATTCAACCAATTTACAGTATGTTTCTTTTACCGACCTCGGTGCAGTGGTCAAGGCCCTGCCCCCGGGACCGGGAGATTGCGGGTTCGAGTCCCAACGTGGACGAAAATCGAAAGGCGAACCAACTTGGTTGGGTTGTAAGTATAATGAGACGTATTCAACCATTTAACGGATTTTCCAATCCGATTCGTTGGATTCTTATTATTGGTTGAAATAGATCATTTACAGTGTGAAACTTTCAGCTAGAATGCGTAATATTTTTGCTGTCTAACGGTGTGACCAAGAAACTTACTCTAAAATTTGACTTTTTCAGCGATAGTTTTAATATTTTTAAAGCCATTTGAGTCATAGAAATACAGAGAATTTCAAGGGAAATCGATTGGTGCAGTCAGATTGAGCATATTTATGAGAGTCTTTGATGCGTCCACCAAAAAAAGGAAGTAATCATGTCGACGACTAACACCACATGCTGACAGCTTGTGTAGTTAACAGCTTCTACATTTTCTTCTTGGCCTCCAACTTTTCCAGCGCACGTTTACGTAGCGATTGGTGGGTCTTCATAGCGGCCTGAAGCACAGAACGTTACGTACAAGTTCGTCATGAAATGTAAAAAAAATCTTTCTAGCGGGCATCAACATACCTTGCTCAGTAGCCACTTGGGAGCGCTCTCATACAACCAAATCTGTAGCGCATGTGGCCAGTAGGGTGAGATGAGCGTATCGTAACCCAAGTGGGCCACAGACGCGCGAGCGTACGTGGTAGGTGATGGCACCATAAAGCTTGAATGACGAATTTTGGCTAACTTGGTGGACACGAACATGGGCACATGACATTGAATGTACACATTCTTAGCGCTGTACTCAGCTGCGAGGCATAGTGTGAGCTGTTCAATGTACTTCTTAGTAGCGCTATACTCGCTTAAGAGCGGGACGACCATACGACCGGAGCCGGAGCTAACGTTAACGATTGCACCACGTTTGCGCTGTGCCATGCCAGGTAGTACCAATTTGGTCATTACAGTAGCAGCAGTCACGTTGAGCTTAATGAGGCTGTCCACACGGTCTTCCGGGAGCTGGTCAAAAAATTCAGGGTAGTCATACGACACGCCCACGTTGTTGAAAAGAACTCCAACGTCTTCGACAAGATCCAGCATCTTATGCAATGACTCACGTACGTTTGGTTCATCCACGCGATTAAAGTCAACGGCCAAAATCTTTACTTCCACTTTCGGGTACTTGGCCAGGATTTCGGTTCGTGCGTTTTCAAGACGGCTTTGAGTGCGACTCATGAGCAAAACGTTCATACCTTTACGTGCCAATTCCATGGCTAATGCTTTGCCAATACCATCTGTAGCGCCAGTAACAACGCCCCATTTGCCAAAGCTTCGTAAACTTTTCGCCGGACGCATGAAAAACGTGTATAGCGAGCTCAATATCAGCAGTATGAGGCGAGACATCACCAGGAACCCGATAAATGTTGAGACATGTAAGAATAATGTCAATAATGCCTGTACTGCGGCCGCCATGCTGATTTGTTTGCTTTGCCACTTTGACCACAGATTTGTACAGAAAAACCTTGCAAAATTGCTCCCTGAAAAACTTGATATCCTCGTATAAAACTTATTCAGTATTGTCGATTTTGTTCAATTTGGCGATGCGTGATTTGGGCATTGAATCACGTGTAGAACACAATACTGTACTGTAGAGTACTGTATCCTCAGATCTTAAATGCGACACGCCTCTATTTGGTCATCCTTTCTACCCCCTCCAGGGTATTCGCACCCCCTGTACCATAAATCAGGTACAATGTACCGTAATAAATAGCAGTCAATTACCGGTATGCAGCAAAAGGGAGTGGAACGATTCACCTCAGTGTCGTCGAAGTCGGAAGACAGCAGTGATGAATCAGAAGGAGAGAGTAGAGAGGAGGACAAGTCTGAATCGGACGACGATTCGGATAATTCTTGGCCGCTTCGTCTTCAGAAGATGATGACAGCATGCCAAAAGAGCCGTGCTGTTGGCTGAAGCAAACACCTGTAATAACAAAAGCCAAAGAGTATTCAACCGTCAGCAGCAAAATCACTTCATTCATCAACTTTGAAAAAACCGGTATACATGTACACTCTGTTAACCTTTTTAAAACTACCTTATGGGGAGCAGGCGACAACTATGAGATACATATAGCCTAATTCTTATGATAAATGACAACGCCAAGTGAATAGTTCGTAGCATCTTCTTAGCTGATTCGTCGTGTGGTTGGTGTCACTGAAAAAGAGTGCAGTTGCCCTACAGCGAAAAGTTTGTCTTGGTCTCAGGTTTTTAATTAAACGAGTTGACGAACACCATAAGAAATGGAATTCATCATCCCCAACATGTAGACTGAGACCGGCGACTCATTCTCTTAACAGAAAAAAACAGCATACCAACAACTTGGCGCGAGCACGCCCATCCAAGGCATGAGTTGATGGGAATCGACGGAATGCAAAAGACGGTAACCTAGCGAAAATTGTTTGAAAGGATCTTTGTGCCGGTCACTTCGATTAGCGATTCTAGACATGTCTCATTGAACGGCGTCGCGCGTATCACGTTCCATCCAGTTCACAACCATAGATTGATATGAATTCGTGGAAGTTTTTGGTACGGTAGATCTTCTGTCAAGTTGGCTCAGCCATAATATCATTGACTATACACTCCGGTACATTGTACCTTTTTTATGGTAAGGGGGGGTGCGAATATCCTAGAGGGGGGGGGGCGACCGGAAATTCTTGGACGGAATCATGCAGTTCATATGGATTCTGAATGTGGGGGTGACACGCCGTCCTTTACAAAAATAATGTCGTTCCAAAAATGTTTAAAACAAAGAACCACTGCAACTCTTCACCACAAGCTCCTCGCCATGGCTATTGGTGCAGTTACACGTAGCCTATTCAACAAAGCTTGTGTGTGAGGAGCTGAGACCCGATTATTTACCTGTTAATAAACCATTCGGGAGACGTTTTTTTTCCAATCTACACCAGGTACGCGTATTTGGTAAGTTCTTGGAGTAATGCACTTCTTGAGCGGTCAGTGAATACACATATTCCTTCTAGCCCTTGCCGGCTTTTGATGAGTACTGCTTCTTTTTTTACAACCGCAGCACACCTTAGCACTGCGCTGTTGCGCGTGTGACATATCAGCCGAGAATGGCACCATCTACCTCAATGCAAAAATGAAGATACTCATCTCACCGATTGTGTGTTTATCTTTCTTTACATCACCAAAACCTCAGATAAAAAAAAAACTTATGTGCACTCTTGTTTTAGTTGCGATTGTTGGAAGTTGAAGTTGTCGGCAGAAGTGTGAGTTGTGTTTCTAATTTTAGCATTTCTATTACACTTTAGAAATGGGTTCAAATATAACAAACACACTAATGCGAGCAGTTGTGAAACTACTTTGGCGGCGCACGATCGCGTAGGAACTAAGGGTAATAATGCATGATAATATATTCAGTTTTACTTTTACTTCTATCTGTTCTAGCGCGTTCGTACCTTCGGTTGCTTTGCGGTTGAGTTTTAACAGGTTATGAGCCCAATGCCGCAGAAAGAAGGAATGGACGACATCTCAGGAAGGCAAACGACTATCGGAAACGTCGACTTGGGATCCCGAGACCGAATTTCGGTTAGCGACGAAGAGAAGCAAGATGGAGATGTTCGTGATGAACACCGTCAAGCTCAAGAAGAGATGAAGAATTTAGTGAAACTCATGACGAAGATGAATGAGAGGCTAAACAAGTTGGAGTCGCCGAAAGTCGACGCAAATCCACAAGGGATGGATAGCTTCTTCCGAAATGGTGAAAGAAGACGCATGCGTTTGGAGTCATTGGACGGTGGTTTAGACGGTGGTGGTATACCACAGGCTGGGCCCGGTCAAGGGCAATATCAGCAGGCCTGGAACGTGAATAATGGAAATTTCACGCCGCCAAGGCAAATTCCCACTGCACGGGAAATGAAGTTACAGATCAAGGAATTCACGGGAACCGAAGTCTATAAGGGACTGGGTTCGAATTTTAAAGAGTGGGGTTTGCGATTTATGCGGCAAATAGCCATGGCAGAGAGCGCCAGTGGTTTCCCGTGGAACGAGGGCGTGAAAGTGGATGTCTTAGGGCACTACTTGGGCGGAAAACGCCCAGAAATACTTTCATAAACAAGTCGGAACGTGGTGGGACATTAACCCGTCTCTATGGTACATTCTGGACCAAATGCTGGAAGCTTTTAAGACGAATATATCTACGGCGCAAGGAATGAAGTTACTCACCGCCAAGAAGGACCCCAGGCGGACGTGGTCCGAACACTTGCTTTACCTGGTTGCAGTCAGCGAAGCGTCGGGATGTAAGGAAGAATTAATTCTAGAAAGCGTGTTGAAGTATTCCGCGCCTGATTTGCGAGGGGTACTGTCGGCCAGGTATAATCCCTTGCGGATGGACCACCTGAAGCATGCGGAGGAGCTCGTGCAGTTCGCACAGTGGCTGGAGCAAGATACAAACAGCAAGGCGTCGAGACGCGACATGGTAAACCAAGTGCAGCACAAGGAGATTAAAAGGTGTTTCAAGTGCGAAAAACCTGGTCGTATTGCTCGAAACTGCAGGTCAGGGACCAAGACGAAAGAAAGCAAGGAGCGTGGAATAAAATTCACGCTGTGTATTCAAGATCGAGAAAAAGAAATAGATACTTAATGGATTCTCGACAGTGGAGCCAACCGACACCTAATTCGAGACAAAAACGCGCTCGAAAGCGTGCAGTCTGGAATGCGTACTACCAGATCAAAAGATTTTGCGATTGACGCTTAAAGGATCAGTGGTGTTGAACGTAAGGGCAAATGGAGTGAGACAACAAGTGCGGCTCACTGACGTATATTACGCCGAAAACTTAGCGAAAAATATAATTTCGTATGGAAAACTGGAAGACAAGGGTTTTATATTGAGTTACGATGGAAATAACAGGTCCCTGATAGAAAAGAAGAGCGGGGAAATTGTGTTCGACGTGGAGCGAAGGCACGACGTACTGGTGATCGACACTTCAAACGGGATTAAGGACCAAGTCAATGATGCAATCCTTTCGGCGGTGGAAGAACCAGCAAGTGAAGTGCAAGAAGGGTCCCTGATGCACTTTCACACCCGCCTCGGGCCCTAAATTTCGATACATTTGAAAAGGTGGCAAGGGATCCCAACTCAGGGACCAAACTCACAGATAACGTGAGAAGAAATTGTTTTACCTGCGCAGAGGGGAAGCAATCAAGGAATGCGAAGCAGAAACAAGACAGCGGTCAAAACTCGCCTATCGATAGAATAGGCGGGGTAATATGTAGCGACTTGAAGGGACCGATGACGCCGAAGGATCGGCGCGGAAACAGGTATTTGATCAATTTCGTGGACCACAAATCCAATTATTGTCGCGTATTTGTCGCTAAAACCAAGGACCAAGCGGCAAAAATGTTTGAACACTTCTTAGTGTATTTCGAAAAGAGGTTTGGTTGTCGTATACATCTACTTCGAACGGACGGGGGCGCAGAATACCGGAACGTCGACTTATTTTGCAAGAAAACAGGTGTGAAACGCCAGATTAGCGAGGCTGGAAACCAAGCGTCTAACGGAAAGGCCGAGCGAATGCATCGGACGGTACTAAACATGGCTAGATGCATGATATTTGCGTGCGGTCTACCCCTGCATTTTTGGGGGGACGCGGTGGAATACTCGGTCTACATCCTGAATCGAAGCCCTACGAGGGCAAACGCGAAAATGGCGTCCCCCATGGAAGTTTTGACGGGAAAATCGCAGAATGTTGGGGATATCGTCGCTTTCTGAAGTCCGTGCACGGTTTTTCGCGATCCACGAAAGAATTCGCTACAACCAAGGGCAAAGGCAGGCCTAATAATTGGAAAGTCTGATGAAACTAAAGGGTATCGCGTGTATCTGCCCAAGGAAAGACTCGTAATCGTGACGCAGCACGTAAGGAACATTGAGACATTGAATCCAATCCAGAACGAGCAATTCAGAAGGACACAAGAAGTGCAAGAGGAGACAACCGATGAAACAAATGTTTACGAAAAAGACAGGATGGAAACCGAAGAGACCGTGCAAGAACAAATTGCTCCGGAAACAGGCGGAAGGATGACGACAAGGAAAAGTACGGGAGATCAAGTCAACCTGGTTATTTACAAGGACCCAAAGGGGTACAAGGAAGCATTAAAATATAACGAAGCAAAACACTGGATAAGGGCGATGGCGGAAGAAATACGAGCGCTCGAGGAGAACGAGACATGGAAAATTGTGAAAAAGGAACCTGGGGTAAAACCGTTACACTCGAAATGGGTGTTTAAGACGAAACTAAATCACAATGGAGGTATAGAACGCT
>MIQA02023498.1:0-11072 GCA_001887855.2 Sclerospora graminicola
ACATGCTACTGTAAAATCTATCTTCGGCTATCTTCGGCCAAGTCTTGCAGTCAGGCCCCAGCCGAAAATACGAGATACCGTAGGATAGAACGTCGCTATCTTGAAAATTGTATGGGCACACAGAAAATAAAAGCGCAACTTCGGCGGCGTCCTATGATTGGCTACAAATTTTTTACAATGGTTGTAAGTTGTGGTGATTGAAAAATATCCCCACAACCCATTTATTTTAATTTCGGTGCCAGAAGGTAATGTCGGAGGAGGAGATCGCCCCGGACAACGGTACGAGCTTGTATACCTTAACTGTATAGCGGGGCAATGAATTAGGTAGGCTGCATGTCACACAAGAGGCTTCGTGTGCGTGTAGCTATGAGAGACCCTTGCAGCTGTGGTATTTCACCTCTTAGTTGCTGTTCTACTTGACAGAAAGAAAGGCAAGGTACCAAATGATTCAAAGTCAATCACCCTAAAAGCTTATTTTTAATCTTAATTTTGCTACAGGGAGGGCGATGATGTCTAACCAAAAGCCTGTATGCCAAGTTCAACGAATCGATGGATGTGATGCTGTTGGAGGCGCAGCAAGTCAACAAACCATTTAAATGAATGGAGGGCGTTCAATCGATGCCAAAATGAATGGAGGGCGCTCAATCGAATCCCCATCCGTTGGCATGGGAAAATTTCGATATTTCTCACAACTGGCACAATAAAGTGGAGACAAATGCGATTATATCTTGCCTACTCGAAGAAACGGCTAGCTTACGCGGACGGCTTCTAACGCCGTGAGTCGGCTACACGAAATGACATTCATCCCGCTTGATCGAGTTCTTGACAGCGATGAACTTATATGCACTCATGCCGATACAGAAAATGGAATTTTTGACGAAAATCCCTTTGCTTACTGATAGACAAGTGTGGAACAGCATTTAATGGAACGCAGGAAAGGGCTGAATGCTGCAGTACTCCCGAGCCCACACAGCATCAACTGTTGGATTTAATTGCATTTCAAGAAGAGACAATTTCTCCTTCACACCGAGTGACATCTGCGCGACTATTAGCTAAAGCACAAATCCTATCTCACGGGAGCTTCATTGCCTTAAGTTGAACGTGTCGTTACAAGCTCTCGCAAACAGTAATGGCAGTGACATTGACGCGTTTCAACGAAACAGCTCGTCATCTTCGAGTGCTGTTAAGTATTCTTCCAATATCCACGATGGTACAAAATATTCCTAGATTCGCATCGTAATATCTTCATCCGTCTTCGATTTACTTCGAGTCGACATCGACGTCACCAGTTAACGTTCGTGAAAATGATGTTGCATTTGCTACAAATTGTACCAAATTGTACCAAATTGTTTTGCCAGTGGCTAGTGCGATGGAAACATTATTTCGCCGGTGGAAGTGCTCGGTATATGTTTTGCTATTCCCTTGCTCAGGTTATCGCATCACTAAAGGCTGTTATCAGTGCCTTATCATTTTTTCGTTGGCAACAGACGGTATGCATAGTTGGTCTTAATCGACTCTTTTGTCGATTTCAAGAAGATGAGCAGGCAAGTTATCTCTTCACCATCATAACCATATAATGCCACAGCTACCTTTCGAATGAACAAATGCAAACAAAGAAGAACATGTCAAGAATCCACTCACCGTCGCATCGGATTGTGCTTCAATGACCAATTCTAGTTTCTTAAATTAGCTACTGCGCTTTCAAATTGAGGGCTTGAAAAATACAGCTATTTGAGCTGTATAAACAACGTGAAGTATTAGAATAGACCGATGTGACCGTCAGGATTTAGCTGTGCTGCTTCTATAGCATCATTGAGGTTATTCTCTCGTCATCACTAGGTGTGTTCCACTAATTGTTTGCACATCTGTGGCGGGGTGCGCGTAACCATCGGCGTACCCTGATTTCGCGTTCCGGTAGCCCTCAATAAGATCCTTTCTATACTCTAGTAAACAGCCGATTTGGGACAGGCAAACAATTTAAATTTGACAATAATACATGATGTAGATTGTACGAATATATTTGTGTTGCTTGAATGTTGCATATGTTATCTTCGGCGCCGAAGATGATTCGATACACTACTGTAAAACTGATCTAATAATACTCTTATTATTAGATCTCTTCTTAGATTCAATATTTATATCAGAATCTGTTTCCCAGGGTGGATTATAATAATTTATAATCATTTCAGACAGCAAGTCTGAAATTGAACTGTGATTTTCACTTAAATATCACTTATGTAATGGAATATACCCATTACATAAGATGATTGAATTACAATTTTGGCCTAGAACAATAGCTGTCATTTTTTGATTGGTAAATATAATTGAAGCGGACTAAAAAGATCGGAGCGCACTAAACTGAACGTTTACGTTTACAATATCGAGGAAGGTCATACACAACTTAAAATGCTGTAATTTAGCAGCCTGCTTTTTGCAGGCGTCCTATATCATCGCTTTATAGCTTTGGCTGGTGTTTTAGTCTTCTACACGGGTTTGTTCTGTTGCTCTCATGACGATGGCGTTGAACCGCAAGTCAGAGTCGAGCACTACGCGCTCGCGGAGACCTGTTGGAAACATCAAATCCCCAGTCAGTCAAATAAATTAAAGGTATTCGATATCGCCACTTCTGCAAGTCGTACCTGATCGCTTGACCCCGTAGCTCCAGATACTGCAGCTGTTTCAACTGGCGAGTCGGTCCGTGTTAACTCTGCAGGCGCTTCCTCAGACTCGACCCAATCCATCTCCAACTGTTTATCAGCGAACACGTTTCCGTGATTCAGAGCGGCTTGACCGGCGTACCGATCCTGAAACTTTATAAACCCCTGGCCAGGAACTGTTTCATCCATCACGACACGCTCCACGGCTCCGAAGTTACCAAAATGCTGTGTCAGCACGACGGGATCGCGAGCCTCCTCAGGGAGATTTGTCACCTTAACGATCGTAGTGCGGTTGTCCAGTGTGTGCGACCCACGGCCATAACATCTTCGGCCACGCCCACGACCTCCTCTGTAGCCAGGGTCCGAAGACCAACGGCCACCACGCCCGGGGCCACCGGATGCCTCGGCTTCCAGCGCACTAAGTTCCGCTTTCAGGCCATTGAGGGTCCCAGCAGTCCTTGTAGAAGCAGTCGGCGAGATCGCCGAATGCCGAGGAGTAAGTGCTTTGAGCTCAGCCGACAACGCCGTTATTTTGTTTAAAAGATCGCGCTTCTCCGCTATGGAAAACTGCGAGCTGTTTGCGCTCATTCTCTCTAGCAGCTCTTTTTGTTGAGCCAGTTGCCGCTTAATTAGCGCTTCCTTTTGCTTTTTAAGCGCACGTTGTTTCTCCAGCAATTCGCGCTTTTGCTCCAGCACTACGCGACCCTTCTCTAATGCTGCTGCGCGCAACTCCTCTGCTGTCATGTTATTTTCAGGCCTCACGTCAGATGATTCACTTTGCCCACCAGCATCTTCCGTTTTGCGAGTCAAGGTTAACCGGTACGATATTTTCTCTTAAGCCCTCTTTAGATGCATCATTTTCTCGAGACTCCCCTTTAAGTGCAACATCAGTTCCGTCGGCAGCAGTTACTTTTTCTGGGCGTCGTGTTTCGCCCATTTTACAGAGATAAAGCGATTGTTGCAGACGGGAAGTGGAGAGTGAAAGGCCTTCTTTGCCTCCTCTTCAGTGGCATATTGAACAAAAGCACACTTCGCACTTGGCCGCATCTGCACATTGACAACGTTGCCAAACTTTGAAAAGTGCAAGCTTAGCATAGTCATATTGACAAACTTGGGGTCGACATGTCTAACGTGGAGCGTCGTCTTGGCCATAGTTATCTCACTGTTCTCTCCATCTTTACCACCCCGTCCAGCATAATAGTTGCCACGTCCTCCCTGGCCTCCTCGGCCTCCGCGGCCTCCTGCATGAAAGAACTGACCCCGACCACCCATCGGGTGTGGCATCATCATGTGCGGTGGCGGCATCATGCCGCCATTTTCCACCATGTATCCGCTGTGATCAAAATCTGATGGGTAACTTGCACCTCGAGGGGGTGGAAAATGCGGTGCCCACATGCCCTGCGGTGGCATGACCCACTCTGGAGGGAAATTCCGACGGTTGTCACCACCCATTCCAAACGGAATTGGTCCACGTCCGCCTCGTATGCCTCCATCACGAGAAGTAAAAGGCTGACGTCGGTTCAGACCTGAATCTCTCCTGGGACTTCCCTGTTGCCGTTTAAATTCACCGTTTTTTGGTCGATCGTCATCGCGACGCCGCTTACTATAACGCCGCTGTTCATCTTCATCGTCCGATGGCATGCGTTCACGCCGTCGACTGACATCATCCTCAACGACATTAGAATCTCGAGGCTGTTCGTCATTGGGAGCTTCGCTATTTGCATGATTGGCCTTGTAGGAGCCATTCCCTAGCGCCTTGAACAATTTCGCGACAAAGCCTGTGGTTTCTATATAAAAATAATAAGATATATATTATTTCTTTTAAACTCCCATATTTTATCAAATAAACTGAAGATAAACGCACCATCGCCGAGAAACTCCTCAAGCTTGGAGACGCAAGTGTCTTGCAGACCCGGCTTTTGTGGGTCGTGCTGCACCAAAGCAAGCACGTACTTGCTTAGCACTTCTGGATCCGCATCGCTACTGTTAGGAGTAACCAGTCACAAATGATAATCAGATTATTCAGCAATACAAAAAGTTATGAATAACAGATACACGTACATCGGTTCCAAGTTTAGAATGAGCCATTCACGCAGCAGCTCTTTATCCTCGCCGTCCATTGCTGCTTCGACGTTAACTGAGTGGCTGGGGGGAAGAGAGGTAAGCCGAAGCGACTGCCTGCCGTTATTGGGGGATAACAGCATTCGCAGAAGCGTTCGGTCAACCAATGAAAAGAGGGCCAATGTTTCACTTGCTATTTGTATTTGACCCGCAAACCCGCGGGTTCCTAAATGCCATCATCAATCAGATGCAGTCTGTGTTCGAAACACAAAACACTGATGGGAGCGACAAGTTCCCGTGAAAACGAGGCCCTGGCGCAAGAGTTCGTAGACCGCGTTACGACAGAGAATGGTGTCACAGTCTTCAGCAAAAGCTACTGTCCTTATTGCAATTTAGTGGGTGTCGAACTTTAAATGGGACCTTAAGGAATAGACTTAAAAATGAATGATTTTTAACACGTTCACAGGCCAAGGGCGTCCTGGACGAAGCTGGCGTTAAGTATCATGTCGTGGAGCTAGATTTGAAGACTGAAATACCAACTGGAGCGGAGATTCAAAATGCATTAGCAGCTGCGACGGGTAAATAGCATCAGAAAGGCAACATTTTGTATCAGTTGCAAAGTTACCTCACTCTCTCGTTGTGCTAAGGACGTCGCACAGTGCCCAATGTTTTCATTAAGAAAGAGTCTATTGGCGGCGGAACCGATGTGCAGGCATTGTTCCAGTCCGGGAAATTAACGGATATGTTGCGTACGGCCGGGGTTATGTGAGCGGATTGACAGCGTGTGTCCTTTGTTAAATAAATGCATAAGAGAATGATCTGCCTTTTCCACCCTCCACTTCGGAGCGGGTGGTGTTGGGTGACTACAGTAATGGTAACTGTATATATTCTTGCGGTGGTCCACACTGAATAGAAACCTGCATCATTCTACCCTGTTCAATGGTTTTTACCCGGAAAAATATACTAGTACTGTATTAACAAAGAAAACTACTGAAGGTCGAGAAAAGACATAACTTACGCTTATCTTCCATACCCACTCATACTGGTACCTCCTGTTAAAATGCAGCGACTGGAGTGCAAGCAGCAAGTCTTACATTGTTATGTTTAGAGTACCAAAAGTTAAAAATAGTCAGTATCAAATTACATATTTTAGGTAAACTATATTTTAGTCCTAATTAAATAAGAAGTACTATTTACTTTTAACGTTATTGTGATATTCATCCAGTAAATCTGCCAGATTAAGAGGCTTGCGAACCTCATTTAATAAATAAATACGTCATGTAACCCACGATAATGCCCGTAACCCTCGATTTATTTACTTCAAATAGCTTATAAAGTGGGCGTACACATCACAGAAAAAGGCAGATTCCCACAACGAGCACACCGAATGCAGGTTCTGTGACTGGGAATCCGCGGCAAAACGTTTCCAAAAAGCAGAATAACGAATGATTTTTGCTTTGGGCGCCCCTTTAAAATATTACCCATAGGCTCACCCAATATATACCAAAGTAAAAACCAACCTGCTGATATCTATCGAAGCAGCTAGCATTTCGGATATTGGACTGACAAATAATGTAATGGGGTGCCATTACATAAGTGATATTTAAGTTGAAATATCACAGTTCAATTTCAGACTTGCCTTCTGAAATGTGAATTTTGGATTATAAGTTATTATAATCCACCCTGAGAAACAGATTCTGATATAATTGTCGAATCTAAGAAGAGATCTAATAAAAAAAGTGTTATTAGATCAGCTTTACATTACATGTTACTATGATTAGTCTAGATCTAATTATACTAGTTACTTCTAAACCACTCATAAATATATACAGCTGCTTGAGTTTCTACTGTGTTAACAGTAGAAGACTCATCAGTTTCTTCGCAAGTTGCAACTGCAACTTGCGCATCGACTCGCTCGAACTTTGAGCGGGTATCTCCCCCACTTAGATTTGGCGACCGCCAAGTAAAGCTGGGGTTCGTGGATGCTTTAAAGCATTCACGTAGAACGGTGTATGCTCTTAAACTTACCGTCTTCTAGCCAAGTGTCAAAGTTATATATTAATATATATAACTAGGGCTATTTAATTAATGAAATAGTCCAGACCTAGTTTAATCTTGCTTAAACTATCGAGAAACAAATTATATTTGTTTCTTACCAATTGCACGCTTCCTCACTTGCAATTAACAGTGTGAGCCTGTAAAGCTAGCCTTTTTACACCTGGTAGCACTTTGTGGTCCGTCTAGACGACCACTGTTCGTTCCGTTCCGCTAGTTAACTAGCGGAGCGAAGAGTTAAGAGCCGCCCGACCGTCATAACGACGGTCAGCGATCGTGAACGCGAGCGACAGCTCGCGCAAGACTTAGTGAGGGAAACTTTCTCTCACTTTCCACAAAGAAGTGTGGATACTGTGGTGGAGATGATGCGGACCATGGGGACCGACATCATCACCACCCCCGAGGTAAAACCTAGGAGGAAGCTTTAGAAACGGTAAACCGTTTCAAGAGGGTTTACATAGACCCTCAGGTGCGTTTCGCGTCATTAATGTCGCGGTCGCCACCAACAACGCCCACAGCGAGCGTTGATGTAGTAAAGGCGCGGATTCCGCCCTTTACTGGCGAAGGGGGTGAACCCCTTCGTAGATGGTTCGCAGAGGTGGAAGATGCCATCTCTGCGCAAAAGATTGTGGACCCACGTTCACAAGCTTATTTCGCCACCACATGCCTAGGCGGTCGCGCCAGGGCATGGGCGATGAGCCGCAGATCCACTGATGGATCTGCGTTCCTGACGTATCAGGATTTGAAAGCTGAGCTGAAGCTCAACTCCAAAGCTTCAGAAATGGAGCTTAGTTGCCGTGAAGAGTTCATGGAACTCAAGCACGGTAAGCTTAGGTTACATGCGTACGCTCAGAAAATACAATATTTGTTATCAAATATTGTATACAAGCCGGTGCCCCCTGTCATGCAGGTCAATGGCTTTATGAAGGGACTGAATGACGGTCCCATCAAACAGAGTCTTTATCGGATTCCGCCAAAGCCTCTGAGGGATGCTATAGACCAAAGCATCCGAGAGGAATTCGGCATGCGTTCAGCGTCAACGCATGCTGGGGTTAGTCGAAGGGCTCAACAGCCTTTCGACGCCAGTGCAGCATGTTAATCAAAACAATTTATCGAACAGGCGAAGCTCACACTTTGTCCCACGACACCAAAACCCACGCCAGAGCGCGGGCGGAAGAGATCCAGAACCGATGGACCTATCGGTTGCAGTTGCCTCGACACCGAGGTAACCGAAAAAAAAAAGTTCCTTCGCTGCAATCGATGCGCGAAGATGGGCCATTACGCCCATGAATGCATGGCGCCGCGACCGGCGCCACGCAGTCAGCGGACCGGACTGTCCGCTGGTAAGCGACATCAACAGGGGCAACCCTCTGTTGATGCAAAAAACTCCAACAACCAGTAGGGGCGGGGTGCCCTACTGGACGGGTTATCTCACATGCCGACATCGGGCATGTGAGGATAATAGCCCCAGACGAGACTATGTCCTGTCAACATGTGCAGGGTGAAGAGAAACCTCTCATCACCCTGCAAATTAAGCCGCATGGAAACGATGTCCCCATGCGCGCTCTGTTTGACACAGGAGCGTCAAACAATTTCGTTAGAACTGAGGTTCTAACGTCGTTGGATTTCGTGGAGATTGAATCTCCACGAAGCATGTTGTCAGTCCGGTTAGCAACAAGTGCAACCGTGACTATACCAAAGCGTGTGATTCGCACACGCTTCGAGTTAGACGAACTGTCGTTCGAGGACGAATACATCGTCCTCGATCTTGACGACAAGTTCGATGTCATCTTGGGCATCCCTTGGATGTCCAAGCATCAACCAACGATCGACTGGGTTAACCTGTCGATCGACTGCGGCGGTCTCGCAGGATCTGATCACCCTGCGCGTAATCCGGCTGTATCTAGCGATACAACGACAGAGTCAGACAGTCTGGTGGGTAGCGATGGCACCACCAGGTCTGATCTGATTATATCAGCGGAGGGTACACCCGCTGATAGGAGTCCACAGGGGCTAGCCCACGCAAACGGAAGAGTCGTTGCGTGTCGGTGACGTGTGAAACACGGGTGCCAGACACCCCCGTGTTGAAGTAACCACGACCGATGACGGTCGTGGTGCAGAGAATTTACCCACGGTGGGAAGAACCCACCATGAAGACGAAGGTACCGACACGGATGTAAGTGACTTCTGTGTCGTAGATGAAGAACCCACGACTGAAAGCCGTCGTGAGTGTGATAACCCCATGGTTGACAGTGGTCACCATGCTGATGATGCCTTGCGCACGAGTGATAACAATTACCGTGCTGCAGAACAGGTAACAGATCAGACGAGTGCGTCTGATCACGCGGTTGTGTCCGTCGAGACGATAAACGTCTTGACGCAGACAGAGACTGGATTAGCTACCCAGTCTCTAACATTAGACAACCCTCCAAGCATAAGTTCGGAGGTAATGGCTCTTCCAGCCTTTGGCTGGAAGAAATTCATTAAGAACTTGCGCGATGATCAGATCGATCAGATCTGTGTCATCGTCGCAACAGACGATGTTGTGGATATTTGTGAACGAATATCCACATTACAATTAGAAGGCATTGGGAACGAACTCGTTTCCAATGAGCAAACCAAAGTTCAGCGCTTTGAAGCGCAGAGCTGGGAGTCGCTTAAGGCGACTTCTCCGTACTACGAGGTACTTTGGGAATACGCTGACGTATTCCCAGAAGAAGTACCTTGTGAGCTCCCTAAAGATAAGGGAACTAGGCACGAGATTGATCTCGTGCCTGGCACGAAGTACTGTGTCACGCGGCAATGGCCATTGCCGCGTGACCAAGTCAAAGCAATCGACGAGTTCTTTGAAACTCGTCGCAAGGCGGGACATGTGCGGGAGTCAACCTCACCGCACTCCAGTCCCACCTTTTGCGTAAAGAAATCCACCGGTGGGTGGAGGATCGTTCATGCTTTCAATAAGCTGAACGCAGCAACAGTACCGGCGCAAACGCCGATACCGAGAAAAGATGTCATCATCGATGGCATGAGCGGGAGCACCGTTTTCAGTGCTCTCGACCTAAGGGATGGTTTCTACCAAATCCTTATGCGTGAGAAGGATATCCCTCTCACGGCAGTAAGCACCCCAAGCGGTATGCTTTGGGAGTGGCTTGTAATGCCACAGGGGCTTCGAAATGCCCCTGCCACCTTCAATAGATGCGTCACGCATCTATTGCGCCCGGTGCGAGAATTCGCACCGAGCTACTTTGACGACGTGTTCATCCACAGCAAGGCTGAACACGGTAAAACTGATGTAGATGTTCACAAAGAACATCTACGTCAGGTGTTAGAGCTTATGCGTAACCATAAGCTCTATGCCACTCTAAAGAAGAGCACCCTCCGTGCACCTGAGATACCCGTTCTTGGCTTCTTTGTGGGCAAGAACGGGGTGCGCCCTGATCCGGAGAAGATCAGGGTGATTGTTGAATGGCCTACGCCAAACAATGTCAAGGAACTTCGAAAGTTCCTTGGGTTGGCGACATACTTGCACAAGTATTCGTGCAATTATGCCGGTCTTATTCGACCTCTTTCTCAATTATTGAAAAAAGATGTCGAATGGCACTGGGATACCCAGTGTCAAGACGCATTTGATGCAGTCAAGTGCAGACTGAAGCGCCTGTCTTGGCGATAGCCGATAACGAGCGACCGTTTCACGTCGTTTGCGACGCGAGCGATTTCGCAATCGGCGGTGCCTTGATGCAACGCGATCACGATGATCGTGATCGCATAATCTTCTATCGATCCCGTCAGTTGCGCCGAGCCGAGCGCAACTATCCAGTGCATGACAAGGAACTCCTTGCCATGAAATATGCACTGACAAAGTTTCGGATATATCTCTTAGGAGATAGACCGTTTGTGGTTTGCACGGACCATGCGTCGTTACGCAAGGCTGTGAATTCACCACACATTTCCCAAAGAATGGCACGTTGGTTGTCATTCTTTGCCGTGTACAACTTTACGGTTGAGTACAAACCCGGAATGTTGAACATGATAGTGGATGCGCTATCACGACGCCCCGATTACGAGACAAAACCGTCTGTAACGGAGGCAATCAGTGCAAACGCAATACGTTGCACTGCTCTGTCGTCGTCACTCGTACGACAGGTACGTCAAGCGTACGAAACAGACGAGGAAACCCGTCTGCTGATTGATTACGTTAGTAATCAATCTGATCGGAAGCGCGAGGAACTTCCTGAGTTCCTTCGCGCTTGCGTGCATCGTTATCGATTGCACGATGGTCTGTTGCTTTATAGCACAGAC
>MIQA02023499.1:0-11651 GCA_001887855.2 Sclerospora graminicola
AGGAGTATCAGCGATCTGGGGGCGAGTCTGAGGAGGAGCAGTACCGGTACCTTTTCTCGGCAGAAGCCAATCAGCCATCCAGGCTGCCAGCTGGGTCCAGTCAGCCGAAGGGTTTTCCGGCTCGAACTGACCAGTATTACCCCAGGCGCAAATGTACCCACTGTGGGTCCATCAAGCATGACGACCGGAGCTGTTGGAGCGGCTGACCTGCAAGAAGTGCGAGAGGAAAGGACATCCGGCGGAACACTGCTTGTTTACCTGCAAGACTTGCGGGGAAGTGCACGAGGCGGGACTGTGACCTATTGAAGAATTCTACAACCAGATGTAGAAGTGGTACGTCCCGACCAAGCATGCAGGAATGTTGCCGCCAGGGGTAGAAAAGATGTTAAACTAGATCGCTCGCCAGGTTGGAATCTGGTTCGAGCCGAGCTGTCTGGTGTTAGTATCTATGCATATGTCGGTAATGAGGATAATCAAGAAGCAAAGCAAAGCGTAACCGACAATACATGTAAGTTTGGCGATTACGTCATCCGGCCCCCGGGCAGCAAGCAGTATTCGGACGGACGAATATTCTCGGTCTGAAGTGCTTATGGAATTGAACCTGTTACCCGGCGAGTCGCGAGTTATTGGAAATATCATTCACCGGATAAATGGTTCAAGCAAGCCAAGGCGGAAGGCAAAATCAATAACCAGAAAGCTATCATGCTGTTCGACTCTGGCGCGGAAGTGTCTATCGTGGACACCACCTTTGCTCGTAAGGTGGGGTGTGAGATAGACGAGACGAAGCGGCAGGAGTGTATCGGCATTGGAGAAAGTTCACACATGACCCAAGGAAGGACAAGAGTTAACATTACGTTGGCTGGGTCTTTGTTGTATTACTTCACCGCCTGGGTAGGCAAGCTGGCTGGGCGGGATGCAATTCTGGGTATGGACTTTATGGTCCCGGCCGGCATACGATTGGATTTATCGCATGAAACATTGACGTTGCCGGATGAGGTACAGATCCAGCTGGCCCGCCGGCGGCCCTTATATGGTTCCCACGCCCAGTTCCTGAAGTTAGGTCAGTTTGTAACGGTGCCAGTCGGAAAGAACGGGTAGGAAAGTAATTGTACCGAACCAACCACGACAGGCGGAGTAAAGTATGGCTGACAAGGCCACAGTTGCTGAGGGAAACTCCTCGTTTGTTAAAGGGGGTGGTCATCTCAACTCTATATGCGTGACCAACTTCTCGGAAAGGCCCCTCACCTTGCATGAAGACTTTATCATTGGAATGTGGCTGTCCGAGGACAAGGTGCCCCGCCGGCCGGGCTATGTCACTATTGGCTCAAGACGTTATATCGAGTGGCAAAACCTGGCATTTCAGGCAACCACCGATCTGGTCAGCGAAGAATTGGAAGAAGACCAGACGCCGATGGTTGGCTAAACCCGAGTACCGGACCCCTTCTAAAATATTGACGCGGAGCTGACCGTCGCTGGATCCGGCTGAACGTATTGGCCAAGACTATGCCCCGATCGCGAAACTGGTTTTGCCCACCTAGAGGAAGACGGACGAACGACGGAATCGGGAGAAAGGACAAAGCAGAGTTACATATGCGGTCACCCCCGATGCCGGACGGTTTGATGACCGAGGCGAAGGCAGATCGACCCAGCCGGCCGATCAACATTCGAAAATAGCCGACGGCGGATCGACCCAGCCGGCCGATCAAGATTCGGGAAAAGCCGAAGGCGGATCGACCCAGCCGGCCGATAGAAATTCGGAAATAGCCGAAGGCGGATCGACCCAGCCGGTCGATCAGGATCCCGAAGTTGTCGAGGCTAACCAAGTCTGCATTCATGAAGGGGGCGAGCTTTATGTTGAAGGCATGGAGGATCAGATGGCGGTGCTACCTGAGGTAACCCCCTGCCCCCCAGCGGTTACTTTTGACGATCTGCAAGTGGGAGACCCGGATGTGAACACCCCGGAAGAGATCAGCAGGTTGAAGGATATTATATGGAAAAGACGACATTTGCTGATCGGACCAGGAAACGCACTTCCTCCGGCCGCCCAGTATGTGTCATTGATGTGGGAGACGCCAAGCCGGTTGCACAAACGTGCCGAAGGTCGCCCCCCAGTACCGAGAAAAGTTGTCAGAGCTTATCAAGGGTTAGCTGGCCACCAAGATAATTCAGCCGTCCACCCCGCCCTGGGTTTCGCCCATTGTAATTATTGTCAAGAAGAATGGGGTGGATATAAGGTTGTGTATTGACTACCGGCTGGTGAACCGGCTGACTAAGCTGATGGTTTTCCCGATGCCGTTGATAAGCGACTTGCTGGAGGACTTGGATAAAGACTTGTAGTATTGCTCATTGGACATGGCCAGCGGATTTTGGGTGGTATCTATGACCGATCGTGCGCGGGAGATCTCTGCGTTCGTGACGCCCTTCGGGTTGTTCGAGTGGAATCAGATGCCGTTCGGTCTTGAGAATGCCCCGCAGATTTATCAACGACTGATAGATAACGCGCTGTATGGACACTTAAAGATCAAGGCGGATCAAGATCCAGCTCTGGTCGGAGACGTGTTCACAGAAGGTGACCCGGACCACGCCCCAAAACGGAAGGTTTTGGGGCGGCGGTCTTACATCGATGACATTCTCGTTACGGCAACTAACTGGGATTTACTGTGTGACAAAATGGAGAAGCTGATGATTACGTGTGAAAAGTGGAATCTTTCGATTAGTGTGGTTAGGAGTTTCTGGGGAAAGACTAAGGTGACCTATTTGGACCATCAGGTTTCGATTGCCGGATTGGAAGCTTATCCGAAAGATATGGAGTCCTTGAGTAATCTACCTTTTCCGCAGTCCATAAAGGCTATGCAATCCTTTTTTGGGCAGCCTGAATTTTTACAGTCGGTTCATTGAGAATTTTCCAGTCTATGCGGGCGGTTTTGTATGAATTAAGGGAGGTGGATTACCATAAGCTGAGAGAGCAGGATAGGCAAGGGGGAGTGCTAACCGAGCCAGCAATATCAGCCAATGGAATGCCGCCCTTGTCAGATATTTCGTCCAATGAGAAGGCGCCCTTCTCTGCCCCGATAGGCGGCCGGCTGCCGGATTCTTGCGCGGCCGGCCCGGACGAACACATGACTCGAGCGATGGTGGCCTTTGGTATGTTAAAGGCGAAGATGGCGACTACACCGGTCTTGAAACATTTCGATGTTAATAAGGTTCCTGTGGTCATCATCTACGCTAACAAATGGGCCATCTCGGCCGCCCTCGTTCAAGATCATGACGAAGTGTACTGTCCCGTGACATTCACCAGCCGGACCCTGAAGGCTAATAAAGTTAATTACGGGTTAGTGGATAAACAAGTTTTGGCCTTGTTGCGGATCCTGGATGTGTTATACTATGTTGGTGTCTCGGCCTATCAAGGTACTATCTAGACGGTCGACTCTATCATGGCTCCTGACGGCGAATGGAATTGACGGCCGGCTGGGTAGATGGGCGGCTCTGCTGTCTCAGTGGTCCCTCGAAGTAATTAAGTGTACTAAGGGAGAAGAGGAGATACTGGGCACGCTGGCTGCCAGCATTACCCCAAGGGCAGAAGTGGAGGAAGCACTGATAGCGATCGCGCCTCGGAAGCAGCCTCGACAAACCATCGTATTACCGCCGCCAACAGTGGGACCCACGGAGGAATTAATGGTTTTGAGTTTTGACGGGTCGGCGAGTGTAAAGAAGGGAGTCGGGGCCTATAGTGCTATTGTGTGGAAGTTACCCGAATGGAAAGTGATCGCGGCCGCCTCGGATTTCACGCCTGCCATAACTGTGAACGAAGAGGAGTACAGAGGGCTTTTACTTTGCCTAGATCTCCTCGCTGGCCGGACACAGGGGCGGATCATCATATGTGGTGGTTCCAATCTGGTGATCCGGGAAATCATAGGAGAGATAGATTACAAGGCGCCCCGTCTGAGACTGTTGAACGATCGGGTCATGTCCACCCTGAGGAGATGGCCAGAACACGAGCTGGTACATGTCAAACGGGACTGGAATAAGAGCGCCGATCACTTGACTACGCTGGCCATGCGTGACCAAGTCGGGGTAACGATTTCCGATCCAGCTCTGTTATCAGATTTGACGGAGATCAATCGGCTGCCCGAAATTATCCATCCGGCCAACACGGAAGTGGTAATCCAGGTGAGCGCCGTCACCCGGTCGCAGAAGCGCCGCCCTCTAGCCACTGGCTCACTATCTGCGGAAGCAATGAGCAAAGGGATAGTGCAACAGTTACGAGGAGAGCGGATTCTCCAAGCACAGTACGAGGAAGAGTGGATTGTAGATCTCAAGGCATACCTTAAAGGGGAAGTGGATAAACTGACCGCCGAACAAGCTAAAGTCAACTTAAAGCTAGCCCCGGATTACGAAGTGGATGAAAACGGGTTAGTGTTCTTCTACCGAGACGCTGACCAGCCGGAGATCAAGAGGGATAAATCCGCTCAGCTAGTCCTACCCACTACCCTCCAGCTGGACGCTGACCAGCCGGAGATCAAGAGGGATAAATCCGCTCAGCTAGTCCTACCCACTACCCTCCAGCTGGATATCCTCCATCATTACCACATGAGCTTAGAAGGAGGACATCAGGGCATCGGCCGGACATATCACAAGATTAAAGCACATTTCCACTGGCGGGGGCTCTACCGCAGCGTACAAGCCTATGTGGGAAGTTGTCCGGACTGTGAAACAGGGAAAGGCCGGCCGACCATCAGAGGACGGTCGCCGGGGAATATACAAGCTACCTATCCTTTTCAAGTCATCGCGATGGATCATATCCCGTCCTTACCCAAATCTCGAAATGGGTACACAGAGCTGCTGATCTGGACGGATTTTTTTACCGGGCTGGTCATAGCAAATGCCAGTTCCACCCGTACCACCCAACAGGTTGCGCAAAGCCACGAGGAATGTGTGTTCAGGCGGTTCGGGGCGAGCGAGTTCATCCGGCACGATAGGGAGCCCGGATTTATGGCGGACGTATTCCGAGCTTTCAACAAGATCTTAGGACAGAAACAGAGCGCAACTATGGCTTACCGCCCGCAGGCGAACGGAAAGGCCGAAAGGATGGTCCAGACTCTGACCAGAGCCCTCAAGATGTATGTGGTGGAGGCGGATCAGTGCGACTGGGACGAATATGCGGAGAGACTGGTTTTCGCCCTCAATTCGTCGTACGATCGGGTAAGGGGCGACACCCCTTTCTATTTAGCTTACGGATGGGATCCCCGATCCACTTTGGAAGCCGCTATACCAATAGAGTGCACCAGAAGCCGGGACAGTGACGCCCGTCACTGGAGGATGGGAGTGCAACGCCACTATTCACTGGCGAGGGAACAGGTAAACAAACGCCTCCGACAAGCAATCAAGGACCGCGCCGATCAGAATAACGACCGAGCCAGAGAACACGGCATAGAGCCCGGTTCTCGGGTATGGCTGTATCTGGATCGGGTTAAGGAGGGCTATGCACGGAAGTTGGCGCATATGTGGCATGGCCCTTTCCGAGTAGCAGAACTGGTCGGGGATCATGCAGTTAAGCTGGTCACGGCAGGCACGGATTATGGCGTTTTCCCGATAGTGCATGTTTCCAAGTTGAAGTTGGTTAAGCATTTTCCCGGACCGCCCGAATACGCACCTTACGGTGGATAGCGACCGGCTCGATTTCGATGAAGCCCTACTGCCGGAGGATAGCTGGGACAAGCCGCTAGATCCGGATGAGTACGAAGTAGAAGAAATTTTGGACGTTCGGAATGGACGGAAAACCCGGTTTGGGCGGATCCACAGAGAGTTTCTCGTGCAGTGGAAAAATTGCGAGGAGCGGTCGTGGGTGGACGAGCTGGATCTAAATTGTGGAGCCTTAATGAGAGAATTCGATCGCCGACGGGCGAGCCGAAACCGCTTCGGAGTCATGCAGACCCATGAAGAAGGTGAGGCAGAGCCAGAAAATTAGACCATCCGGCTGCCGGATAGCAGGCACGGCCGGATTAATTAACACTAATCAGCCAATCAACCGGCGGATGGAAATTAGTCTGGTCAGAAGTGACCGATCGGGTGTTGGAGTAATCTTAGAGTCAGTATGGTGCCGGATGGATCGGGTGCTGGAGTAATCTTCGAGTCAGTATGGTGCCGGATGGAAGATGTTGAGGGATCACCACGAGTGGTGAAGCCGGATGAATATTTCGAATTAGAAGGACGGACAAGAGATGGTGCCGGATAAAAGACTTTGAGGAATCAGCAGGAGCTGTAAAGCCGGATGGATATGAAGGATTTGAAGGACGGACATAGAGACAGCGGAAAATCGAACGGTGAGAGATGCAGTGAGCTCGTGCCTCAACCGTTGTGCGGCTGTGACGCGACTCAGGGGCGGCTGACGTAAAGTGGATGGTGAATTTATTGAAGGGAAGGTGTGAAGTACTTTCAAAGGGCGCCTTCTGATTGGCAGAAATATGGACCAAGGGCATAGGTGCCGGATAGCCGTCGCCGGGCGCATCTACCAGCGGCCGGACGGCGCCAGGCCTGGAATCAGGCCGGGCGAACGCGACTGAAGACGTGGATAGTTGAGATAGCGGGCTAAGCGGACGGGACGACCGCGGATGGCGGACGGCCGAGGGGCGGATTGGTGGCGGATTGGTTGGAAGGTATGAGCGAAAGGGGCCTGAAGGAGGATGAGTGTTCTAGTGGACGAAGGAGGCACCCGGATCGGACGTGGAGCTGCCAAGGAAGTGCTAGCGCCAGCGGCCAGGGAGCTCAGATGGATGGCCATCCGGCCGAGCCGGCCGGGTTCGATGTACCAGCCGGACTGGTACCAGCTAGGTTCGGTGTACCGGCCGGGATGGTACCATCTGGGGTTGGTGTACCGGCCGGGCGGGTACACAAAAATCGGAGTTAACCGGGCTACTTCGGGTAAGACACATGACTGTTCAGCCGGGCTATTTGGGGTAGGTTACACAAAAGGGAGTATTGGATATAGGGATAAATCAGTATACGTTTCGCTTTCTTAGACACAAGTCGCTTTTATTGGCTCACAGCGGAGGGCTAACAAGGTCCCCTCTTGCTGCTATTGGTTTGCCCGGGGAAGGTTAAGTTAACCCACCGGAAGTCCCCTGACCGGGAGTCGCGGCGTTTTCGTATACTCACCTCAAGTCGCCCGTGTTTTGAACACGGTATTAAGTATTGGGAAGTGGTGACATTTTGGCCTTCTGTGGAAGAGTGTGGAGTTATATTTGAATTCCCCTTTACATACACGTTTGGATTCACCCTTCATTATTATTGGCTTAGCTGGCCGATTGATTATTCTCGGTCCAGCCGGCAGTATACAAAGCTCAAGTATATTGCCAGTCGAGCTCCCCGGTGACGATTCCCGACCAGGAGCTACCCCTAGTCCTAACCATCATCTCCCTATTCGACGGATTTACACTTTTCACCCTAGGGTCCACCAAGAGAGCAAAACCAGCCAGTACTGACGGGTACACAAGGTGAGCTCTCAACATGCAACATCCGAGTCGTCACGATCAAGCGGATGAAAGTGACCGATCCAGCCGGCCGGATGCCGGATCGGATCATGACTCGGATGGACAGAGTACCCTCTCCGACAGTCAGTCGTCTGGGCCCCCGTGGGTGTTCGCGTCTCAGAAGGAATTTCTGAGAGCGACTACACCACAAAAGGAAAGCACGGAGATATTCCAAACGCCTATGTGAAGGCTTTGGAAGAAGAACACGAAATTTATCTCTTCATCCCGAAGGGTATGACCACAAGTGAAAAATGTTTGGATTTAAACAAAGCTAAGAGTTTTAACGAATTGGTTCTCAACTTGAAGAAAACTTTGTACGGCTTGAAGCCTGCAGGTCGTTTGTGGAACCGACTGCTGCATAAGAAACTTGTGGAACTGGATTTCGATCAGTGCTACACCAATATGTGTCTCTACTTCAAACAGGACGGTGTAAACACTGGCGTAGTGAAGGTTTACGCGGACGATCTATTGGTAATTGGAAGTCACGAAAGGCCTAGTGACAATGTTCGTTAAGGATATTGAGTTCTGGAGATACAAATTTGGGCGAAGTGTCGAAATTTTCGGGTATGAGAGTAACGCATGACATTGAAAACAGTTATTTCCTATATCAAGAGATTTTGACTAAGTCTTTTGAAAGTCTTCGGCATAACCTGTTTAGTCGCTTTATGTTTTACTATAGGGAATTTTTTTTAATCCACAATCCACGTAACCGTAAAACGTTATCTCCACGTTATACCACGTAATCGTAAGCTCCACGTAAGAAACTGTCTCCACATGGTATCCACAGCGTAAGCGTGGGAATCCACAACAGAACTTAAGAAAGATCCAGTCGAGAGAAAGAAAATATAAAAGGTTCATAAAAAATCCCTTATGAAGACGCAGCCTCTTGATACATATATGTTGCTGCTACGTGAAACTGTCCACTATCGATAGGTTTGCAAATAAGGCTCAGTCCGATCCCCTTCCTTCGGATTTTGCAGCAGAAAGTACACATCCAGCCGCTGCCATGACATCCAAGGGATTCTTGGCCAAATTGGACTTAATTGCATACTTAATTGCTTTCTAAAAATCGCTGTGTGCAAGCATCGCATCCACAATGTTGGAGTAAATGTGGCTTGTCTCAGTACATTTACTCTTTTATAATGATTACCTCTCTTATCTAGTAAAGAACCATTACCATTGAAGAATAAGCACACAAGAGGATTAGTGGCATTGATTCCGCTACACTTGCACTTATATGTGCATATATTCATAAAGTGTTAATGTTTCTACTGAGGTATAGGAACTCTACGTGAATGTCTCTACAGACATAATGCTTAGAGTCCCTGATAAAAGTAAAATATTTTGCTTGCTTCCAAGCAACGTTTTATTTACTCTACCTTTTCTACCTTTACGCGCAACGTGCCATCACTTCAACAGGTTATGAGCCCAAGCTTTACCTCATCCAATTTTCCTTGCCTGACCGGCTCCTACAACGTTGACGTCTGGAAGACCCGTATTCAAGCATACCATGACAGGAAGAACCTCCTCCGATTCACTGAAGACCCAAACTACGAGCTCAACCCAGTCGTTGATGATGACAACGAAGACATGGTTTCGGTCACCGACGACGATCCAGATTCGGATCCCAACTGTGATGAAGAAAATGTCTCGCGGGACGAAAATTTGGAACCGGATCAAGAAATCGATGATAAAGAAGAAGATTTCGAGACATCATTCGACGTCCGCCGACTGACGATCGAGGGTCCAGTAGTCCAAGGTGAAAATGATGATAACGGACCAGTGCCTGTAACCCCTGGTCTCGCTGCTTCAGCTCGAGTCAAGTCTTTTGAAGCTCTGAAAGCCCAGAAGCTCGCCAAAGCAAAAGCAAAAGCAGCAAAGGTGAAGGCGCGAACCAAGGCTAAGGCGAAGACCAAGATGAAAACAAAGGTTCTTCTGGCTGATGCACAGACGCGTCGCCTAAATGCGCAAGTCAAGTCGTTTTTGATGAAGACACTTGATGGCAAGCACAGTGGGATCGTCAAGGGCTTCGACAACGCCTACGACATCTACCAAGCGATATGCAACCGCTATATAGGCACCAAGGCATACGGTGATCCTAACGGTCTCATGAACTGCCTGTACAATGCTCGTTACCAGGAAGGTCAAGACATGACAGAGTTCATTCTCAAGTACGAGGATGCCATGAGTGGGCTGAATACCGTACTGAACAACAGCTTTGACGACAACGTCTTCTCTGTGTTCCTCTTCAACGCGATGCCTGCATCGTGGGAGAGTGAGATGCGCATTTGGCGCGGAAACCGTGAGATTTTGCCTCTCAGAGAGGTTAAAAGCAACTTAGAGTCCCATGTGACCAAGAAGCTTGCGCAAGAACGATTTGCGCTGTCTCGTGGTACTCCCGAGAGCAAAGAGACCCAGAATGAACGTGATCTGGTGTCCGCTGCATCTGTCCCGAATGCTCAAGCCCTTGCGGGTTTAAGCACCGACAGTCAGCGCATGTGCTCGTACTGTGGACGATCCAACCATACCACGGCTACGTGCCGGGTGTTGGTGAAGGACATGTCGATGGGGCAAGTAAAACCGAATACGGTGATCCCACCAAATTTTAAGTGGCCGGGTACGCGTCCGAGCAACCCACATAATATGCCAAACAATCATGAAAACCGTCAACATCCATATGCACGCGGTTCCAACCGGAATGGCAATAGGGGACGACGTGGCAATGCCCAACGTGAATACGGTCATGGCAACCGTAACAGTGGACGTGGAAATGGCCAAGGAAATTCCGGCTACGACTCTCAACGTGTTTTCAAAGGATACCATCAGTCCCGTCACAACAACGCCATGATTGCCATCACTGCCACCACCGTGTCGACATTCGGTTTGACAGCCAAGATGACTTCCACGGATGTTGATCCGGTCTGGACTATCGACTCTGGTTGTACGCGTTACGTGACGTATAACCAAGCGTGGTTCACGACAACAACGCCTTACACAGGCTGGATCACTGTTGGTGGGAAGAACCAAATCCCGATCCTTGCGATTGGTGATATCTCCCTCAATGTCATCGATTCCAAGGGACGACCTCAGACGCTTAAGATGCGCAACGTTCTCTACGCGCCCGAACTCAAGTTTAATTTGTTTTCGGTGCCTGCGGCTGTGAAAGAAAACTTCCGCTTCTCTTTTAATCGCATGCAATGCGCGATTAATACGAGTCAACATTTTAGCGTGAAGGCCAAAATTGCCGCGCATGCCGACTTGTACCAATTCATGGCAAGTCCGAAGTCGATATCGACCAGCAACCCGACGGCTCTGATCACCCTTCATGGTAAGTCAGCCATTTTACGTTTACATAAACGAATGGGTCACCCTAACTTTCGTATATTACAGGCTTTGCCTAAGAATGAAGCGATCATCGATCATGAACTCGATGGAGTAGGATCGCAACTAGATATTACATGTTCTTCATGCTCACTAGCAAAGTCACACCGTCAACCATTTAATCTAAATAAAATCGTTGAACGTGCAAAATTTCCTCTTGACAAGGTTCATAGTGATATATGTGGTCCAATGCCGACACCAAGTCTAACCGGTTGTCGCTATTTTCTAATCTTTATTGATGACTGTACGCGTTTCGCAGTCACATATATTATCAAAGTTCGTTCCAAATTATATGAATGCTACGAAAACTTTCGCCGCAAGGCGCTTAATGTTTTTCGCTCTGATGTTCACACTATCCAATATACGTCCATTAATTATGACCCTGAAATTAAAACTCTTCAAGCTGACAATGCGAAAGAGTATGAAAAACTTGGTCGAACGTTGTGGGAGAAATACGGGACCAAAACGCAATTTACAATGGCATACAAGCCCGAACAGAATGGCGTAGCTGAACGAAGAATGCGTACCTATATGGAACGCGTTCGAGCTACCCTTTTCGACGGAAAATTACCTCGTGAATTATGGGCTGAATGCGTTCGTCACATTACCGACCTGGTGAACATGACCCCCAGCTCTGTTACGAATAACAAAACGCCTTATGATCTTTGGTATGACAAGAAACCTTCCGTCATGAACCTCCGTGTTTTTGGATGCAAAGCTTTTGTCCACGTCCCAGAAACA
>MIQA02023500.1:0-19147 GCA_001887855.2 Sclerospora graminicola
AAGCGACTTGTGTCTAAGAAAGCGAAACGTATACTGATTTATCCCTATATCCAATACTCCCTTTTGTGCAAATAGCCCGGCTGACCAGTCCTGTGTCTTACCCGAAGTAGCCCGGTTAACTCCGATTTTTGTGTACCCGCCCGGCCGGTACACCGAACCTAGCTGGTACCAGTCCAGCTGGTACATCGAACCCGGCCGGCTCGGCCGGATGGCCATTCATCTGAGCTCCCTGGCCGCTGGCGCTAGCACTTCCTTGGCAGCTCCACGTCCGATCCGGGTGCCTCCTTCGTCCACTAGAACACTCATCCTCCTTCAGGCCCCTTTCGCTCATACCTTCCAACAATCCGCCACCAATCCGCCCCTCGGCCGTCCGCCATCCGCGGTCGTCCCGTCCGCTTAGCCCGCTAGCCCAACTATCCACGTCTTCAGTCGCGTTCGTCCGGCCTGATTCCAGGCCTGGCGCCGTCCGGCCGCTGGTAGATGCGCCCGGCGACGGCTATCCGGCACCTATGCCCTTGGTCCATATTTCTGCCAATCAGAAGGCGCCCTTTGGAAAGTACTTCACACCTTCCCCTCAATAAATTCACCATCCACTTTACCACACCGCCCAGCCAGCTGGATCTGCACCTCGTCAGGCAACGTCAATATGCCATGAAATAAGTCCTGTCGTATGCCGGCAGGGACCATAAAGTCCATCCCCAGAATTGCGTCCTGCCCAGCTAGCCTTCCTACCCAGACGGTAAAGTAGTATACCAACGACCGAGGCAGTTTAATCTTAACTCTTGTCCTTCTCTGGGTCATGTATGAGTTTTATCCAATACCGATACATTCTTGTCGCTTTGTCGCATCTATTTCACACCCAACCGAGCAAAGGTGGTGTCGACGATAGACACTTCTGCGCCTGAGTTAAACAGCATAGTGGCCTTCTGGTTATTAATCTTACCATCAGCCTTGGTCTGCTTGAACTACTTGTCAGGCGAATGGTATTCCAGTAACTCCGTGATTCTCCAGGTAACAAATTCAGTTCCATGACCTCATCGGACCGAGAATATTCGTCCGTCCGTATACTGGTCACCGGGTAAGGGTCAGCCCTGCTGCCCGGGGATCGGGTGACGTAATCGTCAAACTTACATTTATTGTCGGTTACGCTTTGCTTTGCTTCTCGTTATCCTCCTTACCGACATATGCATAATACTAACATAGACCGCTCGGCTCGAACCTGATTCAACCTGACGAGCGATAATAGGTTAACATATTTTCTACCCCCGTGGTAACATTCAGCATGTTTAGTCGGGACATACCCTTCATCATCTGGGTGTAGAACTCCTCGATGGGGCAAAATCGAGTATCGAGCACTCCGGTGAACAGACAGTCTTCAGCCGGGTGTCCCTTCCTATCGCACTTCTTGTAAGTAAGTTGTTTTCAGCAGCTTCTGTCATCATGCTTGATAGACCCGCAGTGGGTGCACATTTGTCTGGGGTAGTTCTGGTCAGATCGGACCGGAAAGCGCTCTGCTGCAAGCAAACCACTATCGACCAGGATCGCCCAAGCTGTTTGCATGGTCGCAATGGATTCGGACGCCCCCAGTTCTGAGGATGAATATCAACGGTTTGGAGGCGAATCGGAAGGGGATATCTGTTTTCGGCGGAAGCTGACCAGCAGTCATCTGGGTCAGGACACGCGACCTGTACCTGCCCGTTCCGACGGCTGCCTTAGAGTCTTGCTTTTTCGCTCCCTGGCACGTCCGTAGAATTAGCTCCAGCTCATTGGTATTTTTCAGACGTAGCAAAGCGAGCTGGTAGGCCAGTTCCCGGTCGTCGATCGTACGTATGAAGTGCTCCACATGTTCGGATACTGTTATAAGGAAACGATGGGATATACTGGAACTGTAAACATCAAGCGACGCGAATTTCAACAAGCCCAAGCGATCCAGATGGACCGGTTTTGACAGGGTTAGTCTTAGCAGCGCATCCAAGTATACATCGCTTCCCTTGGACAGTCGATACAGGGGGGAAGATCTCATCAATCCCGCATTGAATTCGACGAACCTTTAGGGGGTTGTATTATCAATTAATTTCGGTTCTTTTGAGGAGAACAGCACAAACTTGGGCACGGAAATGTGTGGCTGATCCGTGAAAAGCGTCTCTTCAAGACCAGTCCGCGAAGGATATCTGGCGGCATGATCATCTGCTGACGGATTATCGACTTTGGTTTTTTTATCGAGCGGCAACACTCTAGTTAAATGTATACGATGACGGGTTTTCATCAGCAGGGAGATGTATACTGTTTATCTTCCGGGAAAGAGATCACACATATTGGTGGGTGTGCAAGTGAGCCCAAAAAAAAATGCTGGGCGCAGCTATCAAGTTACTGGAATGGTTGGTGGGTCACTGGAACAGATGTTTGGGACCACCAACGACAGTTCTCAACACGTCAAGCGCTGGAGGTTTCGAAAGTAAGGAACCGATGTGGCCAGCTGGCAGCAGCATGCGGGGTCAAATTATACAGTCTGTGGTGATGTGCTCGATTGGCATGACATGGATGTGGCAGCTACGTAATGATGTGTTACGTCTCGGAATTCACAGTTCCACCCAGGAACATATAGTAGCACCGATACAGGTTGTCGTGGAATTTGAAAAATCGCAGCCGGAGACGAGCTTACGAGGAATCAGACCTCAAATATGTTTGTCTAGAAGGCTTTCAAGATGAATTGTAGAGCCACATACATGATAGGCGAGAGAAAAGCAGACAAAATCCTCTCAGGAATGATTAGGTACGATCAGACGATGGTTTACAATATTCACAAGGGAATTCCATAGTAGCTTATTGTTCATAAGGCTAAATAGAGTGGGGTTAACAACATTTACAATTTGTACTCTGGTATGTCCTACCAGTTAACCAATTCGCAACCGGTTCAGTTAACTCAGTTAACCGGCAATTAACTGGGGTAACTGGTACAAATTGGTAAAACAGGTAAAATGGATTATGTGCGGTAGTTACTTTTTTTCTCTTTACCCCCCTCCGTTAATAATGAGCTCAATAATGCAAAACCATCGATCTGCAGTACAACCAGGACGGTTATTAGCCCAGGGATTATTGTTATGGTATTTGACACCCTTAGTAACTAATCGGAACACTTCAAAACTCAACTCGCTCCCGAAAAATCTTGTCAGTTCTTATCTTTGTGCCTCCGGTGGTCATAAACAAAGCATCTTTGCATAATATGCGCGTAATGTCAGCCGAAGATCCCTTCATTTTTTTGTCCTAGTATTAATCAACTTTCCCGTCCATGGCACGGCTTATTAACTATTCACTTAATTTCAAGCTGAAGTTAGTTTTCCCGAGTACTTAAAAATATGCTCCTGAGAATCACCACTAAAAAAATTACACGACGTATCTAGTTATACCGTCTATTAGGTTTTAAATTTGACTCGTCGTCATCAGTATCAGTCATGCAAATACCTAAAAGATCTATTGTCATTATTACGGCAAATTTAGATGGTAAGTACCATGCGAACGCGTCGAGTTTTCTTTCATCAACGTAATGTGATACGGACATTATGCTTCTCTTTTCTTGACTCCTAATCATCACAACATCTATCTATAATGCGTGTAATTATAACAACTATCTTGCTAGATCTCCCTGCATCGTATACGTCTTTCCTGTTCCCGTTTGACCATAGATAAGCTATGTGCAGTTGTGGCAATACTTCATCAGCTAGTGACTTCACGACGAAGATAAATGCATCGTTTGTTTCGAAACCGCGGTCAAATCTGCTTTAGTGTTTTTTTCGCTGTAACGTATTCAGTCGGTACCTTAGCTTTTTGATTACAACTTTCCGCCGACAGCACATTCTGACCCGATGTTTTCACCCGTCAACATCTATTTTGACCAGTTCATCATCCAATCAGAATTGAGGTTACACAGGTAGAAAGCGGATTCGTACTTACAGATTTATTCTGAGAATGCGTGGGTGTTCTATTCTGGTGAGTTTGACAAAGACCATTGAGAAGTTGTAGATGTAAATGCCAGTACACACATCAAAATATGCAATGACGTTTATCGTCGCTGTTGACGACCATAATCTGCTGCGAAAAAATCCGACCAATAACTCAACGATCGGAAGGGCCACCCTTCTGATTATTGTTTTTTCGTCTGTAAGACTTGTGCAAATATCCATGTAGCAGGTTTATGCCCGATTGAGGAATTTTTCAACCAGATGCGCAGGTGGTACGTACCGACCAAGCATGCCGGTATGCTTCCCCCTGACGTCGAAAATATGTTAAACTAGAACACTGGCCAGGTAGGAATCTGTTTCGAGCCGAGCGGTCAGCATTTATGCATAACAGAGGTAAGTATGAGGAAAAAACGATAACCGACAATACATATTCAGTTTGAAATTGTGCTGATTGGTGTCCAATTTATAGCATCAAAGTGGACGAATATTCCCGATCGAATGGAGCTGGACCTATTGCCTCGTAATTTCTGTGGATATTGGAAGTGCCACTCTCCCGACAAGTGGTTCAAACAGGCGAAAGCCAATGGAAAAAATAATAACGAAAATACCACTATATTATTTGACTCTGGGGCCGAAGTCTCAATCACCGACTTCCCCTTTGCTTGTAAAGTTGGATGTCGCATAGACGCTACTAAGGGACAAGAATGTGTCGGGATCGGCGAAAATTCTTACATGACGGAAGGCCGATCGTGGGTCAAGATCATCTTGGCCGGTTCCCTGGTTTACTATTTCAGTGCTTGGGTCGGCCGACTAGCTGGTCAGAATGCCATACTGGGTATGGATTTTTATGGTCCCGGCCGGTATGCGTCTCGACCTTTCCCATGAAATCCTGACCCTTCCAGACGAAGTACAGATACAACTATCTGGTCGGCGTCTGCTGTACGGTGCGCGTACACAAATGGTGAAGATGGGTCGGTACAAAAATATTCCAGTTGCCCGATCGGGTTATCAGCGACATAAATTATGGTTGACTCGTGACGAACGATGGGTCTCGTCTTTTATCAAAGGGATCGGCAAATCGAGCTATATTATAATTACAAATATTTCCGAACAGTCACTGATCATACACGATGGCATGGTTATAGGGATGTGGTTTCCTGACCTGATCAGTAACGAGGAGTTGATAAGCGAAGATACCTCACCTTTGGTAGACAAGCCAGAATATACCACTCCGGACCCGGCACTATCCGACTCGACCGCGATCATCCTCACCGGTGGAGCCACAGGCGCTTGACCTTGTCGAGGTGGGTTTTCGATCTGTATCTGTTCGATCCCACTTCCACCTTTAGCTATCGACGCTTGGTACGCTGTAACGTCCGCAGTGTCTGTTTCAGTTCTTCGGCCGTTTTTGTTTCCTAGAAGTGTCAACTGGTTGACCAGGTCACGATTGACCAAACGACGTGTTCGCGAGTCATGTTAACATGCTTTGGGACCTTGATAGGATTTTCCGCCCTTAGTAGGTACTCGATCGGGGTTCGTCCGACCTCTTTTTATATGGTAGTATTGTCTAGCAACCGATAACCCCGAGTTGTAATACTGCGCCTTAAATTCACCACATAACTGGGGCCATTACGATCGGACTTCCCGAATTAATTGCTTAAGCCAGTTCTTGACCGGACCTTTCATCAGATCGGCGAACCCCAAACATCTTTCTCCTTCCGGCATTTTTGTCTCTTAGGAAAGTCGACTTCACTTGGCTGAACCAGGTTCTCGCCTGGTTATCATCATCCATATCGTTACCAGTGAAATCCTTAAGTTCGGAGATATCCGACATTCGTTCAAGAATCAAAATCAAAAGCTTGGACCAAGGCCATATTTGCCCCACGATGCATCCCCTGGTCAATATCGTCCGGATCGAAATGCTGACGTGACCGATTCCATATCGACATCACTGACCGGGGGTGACTTATCGGTGCCCCTGGTAATTCTTTTGATTACCTTGGTGATTTGGTCGGGTATTTCCATCCGATTGGACTGATTCCATACAAACATCTGCATGTGTTGGAGCCAGCTTAGCTGCTGACCGGTGGTAATTCGGTCGTTGCTGCCATGATCCTCCTTGATCCCGTACATGTTGTTACGACCCACATTGTTCCTGTATGAAACGTTCCATCATGGACGAAAACATGGCCCGGATCTGATCGGGGACCGTCAAAGTCATTCCTGGAGTCTTGATTACCCTCCACAGTATCCTGAGCGACCACATAGCTATCTTCCAATCCAATACGACCGGCTTCCATTTTTTTACGACTCTGTACTTCGATCTTGGGGCCAATTAGCCCGGATACTTTCGGACTAACGTCATGCTGGCTTTTCCGACGGAGGAGTCGGTAGAGTCCGCCACAGACGGTGCCGATCCGTACACCGAATTGTCGTCCTGTGCTACGTTCGCTATGGGATGTTCGATCAGCTACGATCGATGCCAAGTTTCGACCGACGTTAGTGAGTCAGGGTGATTCGCGCCGCCCAACGGTATCAGGTGGTCATGTAACGTTACCATAGCTTTCTTGATCACTTTGTTATCAACGTCAAAAAGCTTGTTCATACCACAGGCACCGAGAGTGATGCCGGCCTCCTTGATCAGGCCGAACAGGTTTCTGATCAGGTCGAGTTGGGTGCCAGGTGTAATCGGTCTAGTTGATCGACCTTCCACCTTCCCGATAATGTTGGGCGAACAACTTTCATAATCTGGTTGGTCTTCAGAAAATTACTTATTCTACTCGAGTAAAATGTCTGCTCGATATCTTTATCTGTGATTGTCCCAATATTTTCGGTAGTGTTTTCGCTTCAGCTTGGATTTAATATATTTCTTAGGAGGGTCATGTTAATCCACCGCTATCTTTTTATGTTCTTTTCCAAATTTCTCCTTATGCATAGGATCGAGATCGGGACCTCGATCCTTTTCGGGTTATAGTTAGTTTTACCATAACCCGTGTCAGCTCCGGTCGGGGCCCAATGGGGAGTAGTTTCATCTTTAATATCGACCCGGCACGAAAATGTTATATAAATTTTTATATTCGTTTTTTGGGAATACTCCAAAAGGCGACTCAAATCCAAAAACGTGACTCAAATGGTTTTAAATAGTTTTAAATAGTTTACATGTATTTATTTATTTAAAATACAATTAATTTTTATAAATGGATTTTTTATAAGATTTTCAAATTTATATCTGTTTAACACTCCGCCCGACCAGGTCGATCATTTTAACTTGTGAATTATCGGAGACGGTACGTCTTTCTCCAATACGCTCGAAAAAGTTTCCTCCACTTTAATCGTTATAGCTTCCTGGTGATCATTTCTCAACTCCAAAATCCGTGGTTCAACACGGTCCAGCATCGTACGAAGGGGTGTACAGCGCTGCGCCAGAACTGTGGAATAAACTTGGCTGGATCGAAGATCATCTTGAAGGGAGGATACAGTGTTTGTCAACTCGTTCTAATCATCCCATCATCAAAGGAAACACCAGAGTGATCAAGTGATCTGTGCACGCGTACCATTGTGGTGAATCCGATTTCCAAATCCAGTTCTTGGAGGAACTCAGATGTCCACTGGACCGGACGACCAATTATCGGAGGGGGTATTCCGCGAATCCTGATCGATCTCTTGATCGGGCTAGGGTGATCGGCCCGAACGTTCCGATCTTCTGATCGGTCATCACGAACGACTGGATTCATTCCTTGTTTCATCTCACCTTGTGTACCCATTGTTTCATGGTGGTTACACTCGCTCAGGTGGACTGTAGATGAAACTGACCTTCCTGATCAGGTCGGGGGAAGTGCACTTATTCGAGACGGGGTTCTTCTCCGGTGGATATTTTCACCAGAAGACGGATTAGGGGTGGCACTTTATACAAAATACCGTGTAGGTCATGGTCGGGAAGTTTCGACCAACATGACCAACCAATAACGAGAGTTAACCTATAATCACTTAAATTTACACGATATAATCACGATCTTTCGCAGTAAATCCAAATTAATTTCACGATATAGTCACGAATTAAATGACGTTTTCAAAATACGTGAATGTGAGGGGTGAGTACTAAAGAACCTAATGCAATCGAGTCGGGGAACTCCCGGTGAGCCAAAGTGCGTCAGTACGTATCTCAACCGGAAATAAGTTGAGCTACATAATGACCACCGACACGTGGCGGAGTCACTCTTATCTTAGGGGGAAAATTCAATCGTATTTTTTTTTATCTATAAAATCCATTACTAAGTGTACCGTACACCAACCTATGCGACTTACCTAATACCTTGAACTGAATCATTCCTGGCCGATATTACCTTCAACCAACCTTCGCAATAAATCGACCACTTTTGCTGCCCTTGTGATCTATCCCGGTCAGGCCATCGTCCGATCCATCTTCGATTATACCGGCCCTCTTATCCGTTCAGCCTCGTCTGGCCATCTGATACCCGATTCACCGATCCGGTCGGTCCTTCGAGCCATAATTCTACGTAATCCGCTAACTATCGACTTCTTTCGACTTCAATGGCGACCGATCAGCGTTCATAACGTCTAGATCGCCCGGTCGACCATGTCGATCGGTCGACCGTGGCGACCGGCCGGCCGGACCAGCTCATATCGACCGGAACATTCATGTTCAACCATAGTACCACCCAACAGTAGCAACCAAACCATAATCCAGTCTGGTCGGCGTATCCCGACAGGTATATCTGTACCTGGGTCGCCCCGATCCGTCATTTCATCTCTCCATGGACGGTCACCTAGCCTGACCAGTCCACTCCAACCAAATAATCTATGATCCGATCGAAAAAGGGTGACTTCATACTTTCTCCGTATAGTCTTCACCTGACCCCGTTACCGGTCGCATTCTTTCTGGACATTCCCACGTACCCAATTGTCACTTTCTGCCAATCTGTACTGGCTGGTCTCAAGATCATCCAATCGATTTTAATCCTTCTCAGGCTTCATTTGCATGGTCTGATCATCTTCTTTCGTCTCCGTAGCTTAACACCGCTTGTTTACGTAGGTCGACTTCTTCATACTAGAAGTCCTCCCTCTTTGTCGGCCGCGCTTCCTCTTTGTCGGTCGCGCTTCCTCTTCTGGTCGTGTGCCTAGCGAGGAGCGAAGATTGTCAGTTGAAATGTCAGATTGAGGAAGAAGGTCCTGTCATCTTAGGTGCCGCGTATGTCGATTGTCTCCGAGTGTGGCGTCCGAGGGATGATCATCCGGTTAGATTCTCAAGTTGAGAAGCTATCATCTCTTCACAGGGACAGCGAGGTATTACGCACCCAACATGCAGTCTTACAAGCCGTCCCCGCGGAGCAAATGCAAGAGGTCGAATATCTTCAATCACATTGCCACGAAAAAGCTTCTCTAGAACCTCAGCTCCAATATTAGGATACCCTTTCCGCAAATCGCGTGAGGAATATTACCCGCTCCAGGACGTGACCGACGGTTTGGTTCAGTCACGATTGGACATGGAAAATCAGATTCGCACGCTGACCGAACAACGCGATCGCTTAACTACCGCGGCCGACGATGTTAGCATTCATGCACCGGAGGAAACCGCTCAGAGCGAACTGGTCTGTATGCAGCTTTCCAAGTGCATTTCCGACCTGAAGGCGCAGTGCGATCAGCAAAAGATGGCTCCCGACCTGGTCGGTCCTTTATGATAAGCCACTCATGTGCTGTGTGACCGTACGTTACCAAAGTGCCTACACTTCCACATTTCCCAAGTTTTTGTCGCTTATCATCGCATTCTTTAACTATTCAGACCAGCAAATCGAAACACTACAGAATTATTGGCGTCGGTGGTTCGCGGTCTAAACGGATCGAGGATCACCGTCAAGGTCAAGTTCAGTTTGTGCAGGATGACACACCCAGGAGATGACTCGTCAGGAGGAGTATCTCGCCGATGCTGAGGAGAAGATCGGATTCCTCTCGACCCAACTTGCGAAAGCCCGGACCGCCTGAAACGAGCTTCAGAAAAATTTACGTTTTCCAAGGGAAAGGTCGAAGATTGCCCGCATAAATTAGTTTTCGCAAGGCTCAAGTTGCAAACCCTGCGGACCCAGGAACACAATTGTATATGTCAACTTTCGGGCCTTGCGGATCCGAGTTTAACCGGCGGAGAAGAAGTTAGAGGATCTCCGGGCTGACCCCGCACATTCACAAATGGACTATTGGAGGGTTATCTGGCTTGGCCGATCACCTCGACCCCGAACGGATAACCCAACTAAACCCACTCATTATTCCGATAGTGGTTCGGACCAGCTCTTCGACGCCCAGTTTACCTGGATCCACGCCTGACCAGTCAGTCTTTAGCGGGTCGTTGAGAGTTCCACTCGTTTCCAAGTCGCGCTCTAGATCCAAGATGCAGTTTGTGCACTATACCCGGCCGATCTCGGGTCGGCAAATCTTCTTCACCTCCTAAACGTTGGGTCAAACCATCAGTCTTTCCTGGCCGGACGTCTACGCCTTCCGTTCAGGGAGCTAAGCGAAGTCACAGTTCGACCAGTTCCACGCCCTCTACCAAGTGTCAGCGCTTAGAATAATGTGTCCTAAGGTCCTGGTCGGACCCCAAGGCTATTCGGGATGCGGAAGGTGGAGGTTCTGTGGACAATGGTCGCAGAGTTGCAAGAGTGACCAAGGCTCTCGATTTATCACTTTGAACTCCGTCATAAGTCGCTTATTGATATACCAAATGTCTGAGAACGGGGATGAGGGAGCGGTGTCGACGTTTAGTTCAACCCCGATCAGTAGACCTCGGAAAGGCCAGCCAGCTCCTTTCCTCCAACTTTTCCCCCCTACTATTCTGAATTAAACATCTCTTCGTTGTGCGACAAATTGTGCAAGTTGACAAATTGATCGCCAGGCGAGGTCTGGCTGTCCGACTTCGATCGGGAGACACATTAAATGCTGGCCCGAGATTGGACCGGAGCATTCAAGGTGTGTTCCTCCAAGATTTTAGAGTATCTATTGACCAAGCAGAGGATTGCCCGCTTCCTTTTCGTACCGGACTACTGGTTTTTGCCTATGTTGTCGAAGCCTCCACCTCAGTCTGATCTGAGTGGTAGCCAGATCTGATCACCCATAAGGCAGTGGTCAATCGGTTACAATCCAAGCCTTTACGTCCCAGAGGAGCTTTCCATCTCGGCCGTGGTTTGACCCGTTTAAAGAACGACTAGCCAATTCTCCCGAGTTTACGCTTAGGCTCAGAGCGTAAAAAATACAGATAATTGGATGTTTTATGTTGAGAGAGAAAGCCTTATTGCCAAGAACCATAAAACCAACCTTTTGTAGTTTTCCCACGAGACGCAATACCAGCAAAAACTTTGTGCATAGAAATTACACCACGATACAAATCTAGTAAGTGCAGAAGCAGTTAAAATTAGAAGGAGACCCACCACCTCGCAATTCGGACCTAAATGTTGAATGATGATCCAAACCTGGCCGAATACCAGCAATTACGGAAACGTCACCGAAGTCGGACCGGTGAGGTCTGGCCGATCATGCTATCCGGGTGGGTGAATGCATTACTTATTTCCTTCTATTCAGCATCTATCCGTCGTTGCATCAAGATAACCGATTTCCGGACTGTTTGTATCCCGGGTACGGAAGCCGGTCGCCGGTCGGCTCGTTGAAAGTGGCACTGACCAAGGTCGACCATGAGGACCCTTGGCAAAACCAATATCGAGACAATCCGGCTATCCATCCTGGTCTCCATGTCACCCGACTACGCCGCAAGTTTGGACTTTGATTCATCACCATAGCCGGTCGGTCCTCAATTGTTCTATCCCTCTTTTAAATTCGTACTATACCCCGACCGGTTCCTCCCAGTTCCGTTTTACCGAAATTCGTGCTACATTCCATTCTTGGTTCATATCACATATGCAGTCATCTCGGGTACATTTCATTCATATGAAACATACAATACCCAACTATACATCGACTCCGACTCGATTGGCTTTCTGACTGGCTTTTGATCGGCCGGTGAGCGCAGGTCGACCGGGACTACTGTGAGTTCCGATCGTCATCTTCTTGAGTCTGCATAACTTCGAACCTATTGCTGCTTATGCGTTCGCGTTCAATACCTCGCAGTAATAATGCTCCACAATTGAAGACACGTTCATCAATCCAAGTCGGTTCATCGTATCCCTTCCAACGCACTAATAATTCACGATGTACCCGAACGTACTGGGTTTTCTTACTCGATCGGGTATCCTTAATCTTTTCTACTTCAAATTCATCCCGATCGTGTGACCTATCCTAGCTGGCTTTCGGCAGCAAAGCTTCGACAAAATCAAATCTTGGACTGTCTTCCACCACCCATGGTACCTTGGGTCGACCAGGAAACTCCTTCACTAGCGTAAATTGCGATATGTGGACGATCCAGAACACTATATAATCTGTACCTGCCGTGATGAAACGAACGGCATGATCGCCGATCAACTCAGCGATGCGAAAAAGCCCATGCCACATATGAGCTAGGTTTTTCGCATACCCTTCTTTCACCCGGTCCATAGAGCCATACCCTTGATCCCGGTTCAGTACCATGAGAGCTCAATCGGAGTGGCCTCGCGAGGTTTAGACGCAATATTGCAACTCAGGGGTATCGGTCGTGAGACAATACTACGACATGAAGGAAAGATCTGATGAGACTTCGATCGAGTATTTGCATCGCTTGAACGTAGCTGGTTTAAAGGACAAATGTCCATCAAGGACCCAAAGCATGTAAGTATGGCCCACGAGCTCGTGGAATACTTCATCCGTACATGGGATTATCGCAACCTGGACGGCCAGTGGGCACTTTTTCAGTTAAAAGCGGCTGCAAAAAGACGTTACTGGTATTGCAACGCGGCACGTGTTGAGACACAAAAGTCACAATGGGGTCGAATAGATACAGATCAAAGCCACACTTCGAACAGATCAAGGCGTCTGTAGCCCGATCGGCGAGAGCATTTAGAATGGTTGCGGTCGATTCCGACACCGCCGGATCTGAAGAAGAAAGTAGACAATCGAGGCTAAGCTCCGATCAAGAACAGTAATACCATATCTTCATTACCAACTACATGCCCCGACCAAGATTGCCGGTCTCGAGTGCCGACGACCAAAAGGGACGTGGTATCCGACCCGGAACGATTCCGTTGGAAATGTGTCACTATGAACCGATCAAGCATAACGACCCTGATTGCTGGAAGCAAATAATATGTGAAAAGTGTGACCAAAACGGTACCCACTCCGGTCATTGCTTTTTCGTGTGTAAGACTTGCAGGAGGGTTCAGGAGGTGCGATTGAGAAAATTTTCAACCAAATTCGAAAGTGGTATCTGACGTCGAAAAATGTTATATCGATGATCGCCAGGTTTAAATCAGAGCGGTCTACGTTTAGCATCTATGCAAACGTCGGTACGTATTCAGGTTTAAATTGTGCCGATCATGTCCAATCCATGACATCCGAGTGGATGCATATTCCCTGTCGGACGCTTTAATGGAGCCGGACCTACTTTCTGGTGAATCCCGCGGGAAATGGAAATATGATTGTCCCGACATATGGCAAATCTAAACCTAAAATATGCTAACTTGAACATTTTGTGCATACGAGTGCTCCTAGGCGGAAAAAAATCTTCACCGGGGAGCGGGCTGGAGTAGACCGGTCGCTGCCATCACCTTGGTTATGCCGACTGGGATGATCAATCTCTTGGTTCAAACAAGCGACAGCCAATTGAAAGATCCAAAATGAAAAGATCACTTACTCTTGAGAAGAAGTCTCGATTGTTAGCTCTCTTAAGGTCGGTTATCATATGGAATACTCAGAGCAGCAAGGCAAGCCGAAGGTTTCAGGGAGCTACTATGAGTGTAACCAAGTTCGTCAAAAACGCCATCACGGTCCGAAGTCGAACTTTTCGACGGCAGCTGACTAGAACCCGTTTGTATTTGTGGCGTGGAAGTTTGTGAATGAACCGTCGCGTATGACTGCTAGATAATGATGCTAGCAGCCACGTGTCTTTCGACTGAGATGATTTTGCCGATTTTCGCCCAGTCAATGATCCCCACTCAGTGTAGTTGTTGCTTGTGGAGCTTGTTTTTCCCGCGGAAGGCCGTAGTGTGGTCAGCCTCATGCTTGAAAGTGGAAAGACCATGGGTGCCGACGGGCACCCAACCCCTTTGTTTTCATCCTCAGGGCGAAATAGATTACAGAACCTCTATCCATCACTTGTCACCTACACTACGAAGTGAAGTTCGGTACGGATGTATTCTCCCTCTTGTTCAAGGGAATAGTGGGAATTACGGGGAGACGCATGGACAATGCCTACATGCTTTATTTATACTGTGTCAAAGGACGCAATATTGAGACAGCCCAAGGTGCAGCTATCACTGACGAACAGTTGTTGCACGCGCAAACCAGCAACATTGGTAGCAAGCGGCACCGGCGTCTCGCAAACGCAGCGGATGGGGCGACGAAGATTACTCGTGATAGTCGTGATGGAGAAGTGTGCTCGAATTGTGCTTTTGGTAAGATGACTAAAGCTCCGTATGCAAGAACCTCAAGCAGCATAGGCAAACCCAATGCGCCACTTGAGATCGTCCACAGCGACCTCTTGGGTCTGATGGAAATCCCATCGATGGTAGGTACTTGTGTTTGTCGACGACTGGTCACGATTCATCATTGTGTACCTGATCAAGGCTAAGAGCGAGGTTTCGAACAGATTTATCGAGTACAATAAGGTGATGGAGACTCAGCTGCACTGTAAGCTCAATTGTATCTTAACGGATAACGGCGGTGTGTATACAAGACAGAATCTCGAAGCGTTTTGTGCGGATCGTAGTATCATTCATCAAACCAGTTTCTCCTATTCGCCCTAGCAGAACGGGGTAGCCGAATGGACCAACCAGAATCTGGGAGAGATGGCGCGTGCAATGCTCTACTACATGCACATGCTCGAGAAATGATGGGACTGTGGTGAAGGATTCTAAAGATGTGAATATAAGTGCTACGCTGATTATATGTCAGGGCGAGTTCCGTTGGCGTCGTACAGAAGCGATCTCGCTCTAGCGTTTTGTCGACGAGACCGCCGTAGTGCTGTTCAAGATGCTGGCCAACGATACCGGGGATTCTAACTGCATATGCCGTGGTCTGGCCAAATTTCTCTCCAATGCTATTGATGAACTGTAACTGGTTAAACTAGCCTCTTCACCATACCAAATCTGGATACCAAGATGATATCAAGCATCCCCGATGTCGTTCAGCGTGAAGTGACAATCAAGAGCAGCCATAACCGCCTCCGGATCGGCATTAGCCTTGCAACCGATGAGTATATTATCAACGTACTGGACTGTGTAGACTTGAATACTCGGCCGTTTCACAAAGAAGCAGGCGCCCGATCCATATACCTCGAAGCCGATCGATAGAAGCACATCACAGATCGTCTTGTACCATACCGCTACCGCCTGTTTGAGCCCGTCGATGGTGCGACGTATATTGCAAACCATTTCATTAGGGAGGTATATCCCACACGGTGGATTCATATAAACGTCTTCGATTGGCCTTCCGTTCAGAAGGCTGTCTCAACATCACGCTGCATCACCTTAAGTTTCTTCTGGCAGTACGATGGCCAGAAATGTGCGGACCGTATGCATACTCGAAACCGGAATAGTAATCAAAACTATACGTTGGTCGGAAGTGTTGTGCAACCAAGCGCGCCTTGTAACGCACGACGTCCTCATCGCCATTACGATTCAAAAAAAGCAATAACGCGCTTACTGCCGTTGACTTCACTCCAGCAGGGCGATGGACCGCATCCCATGTATGGGTTTTGAAGTGCGATCTGAGCTGGTATCCTTCCACTTATCTGCGTCTGGCGACATCATGGTATCAGTGTTTTGTGCGTGGGATCTCCATAACGGCAAGTGTAATGTCGTACCCATCGGTTAGGCGCAGAAGCTTGGTGTGTGGCCCTCATCGCTCACGCGATTGTCTTTATGCTGCTGATGCGGGTGGTACAACACGATCTTCTTGTGAAGGAAGGATACGCGGCACGTCCGACGATGAAATGAGTGGCTACTACATGATAACCACCGAACACCATGCGATAACTCTCTAGACTTGGATTGATAGTACGATCACCAACCGCAGGTCGTGGTGCATGGAGTGGTGAACTCGGAGGTCATCCACAATTACTTCCATGGGGGCCGACGTGTGCTCGATAATGGATCCCTGGGATGCATCGACAGATCTAGATTGCAGCTGGATCAACGCCTGGAATGTGGTTGGGTTATGTCTATCAAATATTATGGCTGGGGATTGATGTTTCGAGCGGTCAGACTGGTTAATTGCTACGAACAACCTGTTAAATCTGCCGGTCCGGCACTTTAGGCTTTGCGGTCGATGGGGAGCACTGGCTAACTCTAGTGAGTTTGAAGGAGTTTGAGGAGTACCGGAACACGTAGCGTGGGTTGCTTAGAAGGGTCCCAGATCAAGTCGAAGTTAGTTCCAGAAGTCGATTCCAAGATGTCGACTCCATGAAGTCGGTTCAAAGGTCAAGCCCGGGTCAGCAGAGGTGACCCGACCGCGAAGAATTGTAAAAGCAGCAAGGATGGTCGGGCTGTTATGAAGACTAATTGAGGGCGGTAACGGCCAATTATATGATGGGACGATCAAGATCGGAATATTGGGTAAGTTACATAAGTTACATATTGGATATTACATATTACATAATAATATAAGAAGTACCCCCTAAGCAAAGAGTCACTCCGCCACGTACCGGCGGTCATTGGGAGCACAGGGTTAACAAGGCCCCTGCAGTTCAATTCATTCCCGGTTAAGACGCGCATGGACGGATTATGACTCACCGGAAGTCCCCCGACGGGATTGTACTGGATTATTCTGTTCTCGTCCTTCACGTCCACGTGTTTGGTATACGTTTATTAATTAGAAAGTTGTGGAGACAACAAAGTGGTTTAACTGTGGAACATTGTGATTATATCGTGGTTTACCTGGTTATTGGTTATCTCTCGTTATTGGCTGGTCCGGTCGGTTGAAGTATCCCGACCCGACCTATACGGTACTTCATATATGGTACCACCCCAAATCCGTTCTTCGATGAAGATTTCCACCGGAAAACAACCCCGTCTTGAAGAGGTTACTCCCCCCGACCTGATCGGGAAGATTTTTTTCATCAATGGTCCACCTGAGTGAGTGTAACCACAGTGAACCAATGGGCACACAAGGTGAGATGAAGTTAAAATTGGATTCGGTCGTGCATGATAACCGGTCGGAAGACCAGGATGATCGGTCTAGTCATTCTAGTGGTGACCTGTCCGACCAAAATATCGACCAGGATTCGCGGCATACCCCCTCTGATGATTGGTCGTCCGGGCCAGCGGGAATCCGGGCTCCACCAAGAAAATCTGTCCTGGATTTGGAAATCGGCTCCACCACAGGACGAAGCAATCATGACTTTGGTGTATATCCTGAACCGCTTACCTAACTCGGCCCGAACCGATGTGACTTTTTACGGATTGCTGTGGAAGATTAAGCCGAATCTCAGTCATCTGAGAGTGTTTGGATTTCGTGGGTTTGTATACGTCAACGCAAGCTAGGTGCCAAAGCTCATCGCTGCATCTTTCTTGGATATGCTGACAACTCGAAGGCTTGCCACGTTTGGGACGAAGGGATGCAACGCATTTGTCGTGTCGCGCACATTCGTTTTAAATAAAACGCCACCAAGCCCATATACTGTTGTGACTTCACCAACGGAGGTTGTCGGTCTGTAGTGATACACTTTAAATGATGACGGTGATAGCGTTGATGTGGTTTGTGTAGTGCAAACTCAGCACCGGCAAGAGTCAATGAAAAGGGATGATCAAAATCGAACAATCGAGAGGACAGCTTCTAAAAAACACTCGAACACTGGTGAATATCTAGTGCTAGCCGTACATGTCTCCCTATTTAATTTACTTTTCATTTTACCCACGTCCACTTAAGTCAAGTGTCTCTAAACCTTTACAGGTCCACGTGCACGCATATAAAGGATATATCGTTTAGCGAACTATTCGAAAATTTCTGAGCAACGTTACAAGGACAATGTGAATCGCAAGCTGAGAATGTGGATGCCAATCAGACAGGCTGTGGTGGACTATCTGCTTCATTGGTATAAATTGGTCATGGCACACGAGAAATCAATTTATACACAGCGACAAGACTTCGAGAAAAGACTTGGAATCATCACGAACACTTAGATTTATTATGGGAACGGTGTACTGCTCAAGTGAAAGCAGTAGTGGAATTTGAGAAAAGAACTAATATCTTCAAAATAGGATCCGGGTTTGATTGGAGTGTTTGTTTAAGCGTACGTATAGCCAAAACCACTTGCTAGAATCTGTTAATAGTCCGCAAGAGGACGCATTAGCCGACGAGAAAGATACTTTACCAGCTGCTTTACAGAGTTTCATAGTTGCTAATTATACCTAGGGTTGAATAGACAATGATTGAACAACAACAAGAATAGGGGTTCCAGGTATTCCAATTCTTCAGAGGAAGGACAAAAAAATTCAAGAAAACTGCTACAAACCTAATCCTTTGAACCGACCTTTGGGGGCAAGAATAATATGTTGTCCAGTCCAATTGTACGCCCCTCCTCTTCTTTTTTCTTTATTTTCCGCGCATTTAGGCATTATAATAGGTGTTAAAATACTAACCACTACGTAGACTTAAAGTACGTTCAGCAATCTGACTAAATTTGTTACTTGATTGAATACGGATGCTTAAACAATGGAGGGGGGAGGGGCTTTTGCGTACCATGCCTTTTACTATTCCGTACCACAGGATTGTGGAAATTTGTCATATTCGTTTTGGTGGTACTAACAACGTATATTACGTAGAGAACTTCTACAAATCCTTATCCTATGGATTGGTTGAGAAATGTGGATGCTAAATAATATAAATCAAAGAGAGGCGGATGATGATGTACCATATAAGCAAGGAGCCATCCTATGGATTACGTTTTGAGAAAAGTGGATGTGAAATGATATAAATCTAAGAGAGACAAATGATGATACACCATAATAGCAATGAGCCAATATTTGAAATGGAAATTACGAACAAGGTCCTCCCAGTGAACGTGGCAGTCAATTACCGGAGCCAGCTCGTAGTCGACCCCG